>JAQIWQ010000002.1:0-66641 GCA_034695825.1 Folsomia inoculata | reverse complement strand
AACTAACATAACTTAAACGCTTCGCGCGAACTATTTCCATTAATTACTGCTTACTAATTAAAATTGGCACATTTTATACACTCACTGACACTCACATCCGGAACTTCAAAGGTTACCTCATACATCGCCGCGAAGAAACATTGAAGTGTCCAGCCGTTCTGCGACAGTCATAGTAGACGCGTCTGTCTACTTTAGACAGTGTGAAGGTGGTTCCGTTTCTTGGATAGACGCCACTTTCAGGTTTTGATGAATGGACTGAGGAACAAGGATGAATCAGCGTAGGTGGTGGCGGTTAAATTCCTAGCCTGACTGGGGTTGAAATTGCGACACATGGATCTGAATGAGTTGAGGGGTGTTGTGTATTAAATACTACAAATTAAAATAAAATCTGATGCAAGAGTGAAATTTTCTACTCGATCTTTGAACTGTTGAACTGCTTACGGAGGTATTGTTAAAGACTCTGCTAAACTCGTAGCTGTGTCCATCATGGCAGCAATGGATGATAGAGTGTAGGCGAATGGAGTTTTTCGGATCCTGTAGCTACCGACTGTAAAGTTTTGAGTGTCCCCAACATTTGTATGGTGCAAACTCATTGGACCCCTACCATGCAGCAAGGATAGTGTGGTTGGGGTCTGGCGTTGAGCTTAAGCAGGGTTCTGGTAGGTCCTCGGGTCGCCCACTTAACCAAATGACGTGGATGGAAATGTGCCTATTGACTCCGACCTGTATAACACGGGGGATATTAATTCTTGCTGCTGAATTTGCTTGATATTTTAAATGTATAGTGGGTGACCTTGACTTTAACCTTGACACGATACCCCTCGCATCTGAAATTTAAATTTACACATTCAACATGCATAGAATAAAAATGTACGGTAGTGACTAATGACTAAAAATAAAAGATGGTCAGCTACCGAGAAGGTTCAATTTAAACTGATGGTCTTTCCTCACCTTCTTAATTGTTCTTGGTTGTATCCCTCCCCTCATAGACAAGGTATTAAACAGTAACACTCAAGGCTGATTTGGATTGGATATAAAACTTGTCTTTAAATTCATATTTTTTATGTGATAAACCTTTTCCGTAAGTAAATTAACAATTGTTTTTCTAGGAAGATATATAATTGTAATCGTTAGCCATAAATCAAGGACAAATTTAATTATTAAATTTGCAGTGGGTAAGGTTCACTTGTGTTGACGCTTCCAGCTTCCTTCCACGACATTTGATTAGCTCTACTCCCTCACTGTCAATCTTAATCAGTTCCCCACACTCAACATTTGTAAGGGTAGCACTCACATTGACCCAAACAGGGCCGCACTCACTGTTTTCTACACTGCACTCTGCTGATCCTGAACTAATGCCCAGCCCCCAATCGTGCTTACTCCTTTCATAGCCAGTGCATGTCAAGTTTTTGATCCGGTTGTTTACGGAGTCGGAATAAAGCAGCACCCCCACAAACCAACTCTCTGTACTATTTTTAATTAAATCAACGTGTGAAATGTTGTTGTGGGAACCATCCATCTCAATTCCATTATTCACATTTCGACCATTGATATCTGACAACGAGTTTTCATTTGATGTTTTAGTAATATAAATCCCACATTTAACGTTCTCTATGCGAACAACCTCAACAGTAGTTTTGCAACCATGGATCTTTATTCCAGTTCCTGCATTTGAAATGTTTAAATTTTGTAATTGGGTTTTGTCACCTTTGACTAGAAGAGGAAATAAACCACCCACGAACTTTACATTCCTTATCTCGTTGTTTGAGCCCAAGAGTTCTATTCCTGTGCTTTTTGTTCCTGTGTAGATGGTGACATTTGAAACGCTACACCCATTGCCCTCAATTGTTAAGCAAGCAAAATGATCCCCAAATAATTTTAAAACAGTCCCCTCAATCCCACAAACTTTGACGTTGTCCTCTTTTAAATGAAATACACCCTCATATTCACACCCGACCAAATGGATCGTCCCTCCCTTCGTCACATTTTTAAAAGAAAGCTTCAATTCTTCCCTGTTCATCGCAGTAAATTCACTCCCTGTCAAGAAGAAACGATCCCAATTTGTTGCAACTTCCATGACGTAATCAACGCTTTTAATTCTGTCCTTATCCTTTCTCTTTGTTAAGCCAATAATCACGTCCCTAATGCCAACCATATCAGAATTGTACACCACTAATGCTTCCTCATTATCGTTAACCAAGCGGTCAAACATTGTTTTTCTATTTTGAAACGGGATCAGTTGAGCAACCTCCCAGATGACCAATCCCAAAGAATACAAGTCTGCCTGAAAGGAATACTTGTTATTAAACGCTTCCGGTGCCATGTAGTCTGGTGTCCCAGCTCTACTAGTTAACGTTCTTGTTTGCGACTCTTCTGAATGGATTATGCGACACAAACCAAAGTCGCCAATCTTCACGGGAAGTAGATACCCCGGTTTAGCAAACATGACATTCTCCGGCTTCAAATCTCTGTGGATAATTTTGTTGTCATGGAGATACTTCAAGCCTGAAACTAAATTCTTGATGATCGTCCTTTGAATTTCAACCTCGGGACGATTTTGGTGTTTACTGAGCCACTGTCGCAAAGTCTCTCCGCAGAGTTCCATTTCAATACAAATGGATGTAATCGTTTTTTTGCGCTTTGCTTCTCCAATGATCACATTTAAAAACGCGTGTTGTCCGTCATTCATTGTGGGGATGGCGTCGGAAAATATATTTTTCAGTTCTGCAGCCGTGAGTAGTATTTCCTGAATGTTAATGATCTTGACGACATTTTCATGCTGTTGCAATTCCCTAGTTAATTTGCATTCTCGATGGATTCTGTCTTGTTCTTTTGCCTCAACGTCAGTGGGAAAAATTAATTTTACAGCAGTTGCGTCTCCCGATTGGGTGATGGCCCGAAGGACGATACCGAAGGAGCCGTTGCCTAGACAGTAGTCAAATGTTCTTGTGGTAAAGAAATTGTGGTTGTTAGATGAAGAGGATTTTAAGAGGGCTGCCATGGTAATGGGATTTACTTTATTCTGATGGGATAAGAACAGGGGACGTTGTGCTATTCAAATTTTAAAGGTTATTTGAAATTGAGTGATGTGGTATCAAAAATGAAGTTTTATAACTCGTACGTAACAAATTTGCAACTGAAGATGGAAACTGCGGGACGGAGTGGGAGAATGCGAGAATCAATGATTGTTCGAGAGACGTTGAAAAGCTATCTTATCTGTTGTTTGATTGTGCAACAAACGCTTCACCTCTTGAATGGAATTTGTGTGGTTGAATGATGAACTCAACGCTGTATTTGTGAACTGAATTCATGCCGATGGTTGAATAAAGGGCATTCAAATGAAATCAGATCCATGAATATACAAAGAGTGGGCGACAAATAAATTCATTTATCTCAAATATAAATTTAATCTCTTTGACAAACTTAATTGATATTTGTTTAAACGTAGTCTGTATTGAAGTGTTGACGACGCAAAAGAAATTCCCCATCAGCAATGTGGTGATAGTAGACGTGTAAAGATGTCAAATCTGAATAAAATGAAGTGTACATATCATCAGGCACAAAAAGACTTTCAGATTATCAACTTTGTTAATTTGTAATGAAGAAAGGGACATTTTGACGTAATGAAACAATTTTCCCTCAACGTCAATAGCCATGATGACATTATAATGCTGTTGCAGTTCCCTCGTTAATTTGCATTCTAGGTGGATTCTCTCTCCTTCTTTAGGGTCAACTTCAGTGGGGAAGATGAATTTTATTGCGGTCGCTTTGCTCGATTGGTTGATGGCTTTTAGGACGATGCCGTAAGCCCTATTGCCTAAACAACGCCACACCTATATATTGAACACTTACAGTCATGCAGGGGTGTAGTCCCTTAGTCTGGGGGTTATGTTTTTGGGTTTGCAAAACCGTTCATTTGCAAAACTGACCGATTACCGAGGAATGGGCTCTGCGAACTTTCATTAAATGGGGAATTGTTGAGAAATACTGCCACTGCTATGTCAGAATTGTAGGTGGAAGAGGTGGTGGAATTTTAGAGATAAAACAAGAAGACAAACAAACCACTTTTTTATCGGAGTTGATAAGGGTTTACTTGTCAACATTATGAAATGAAACTGTGGTACATATTGGTAGCAGATACGTAATATATATTAATGCATTCATATTATCCGAACGAGTTGAGGTTTGAGGTGGTGGATGATGGATTGAATTGACCGATTGAAACTCAGGTGTTTGTTGCATTTCATAATTGAATGTAATTAAACGTGAATGAGGGGCATTTATATATTACAAAGTTAGAAAACATGATTTCTAACTAAAATCTATTTATACCTGCTGGAATACTCTAACAATTGTATTTTCAGTTTTATAATAGCTTTCAAAGTTTGGTGGGATAAAATCTGTAATGACAGCATGTGTAAAATGTTGAAATATTTATGGATTCAAAGGATTCGGACAAGATCCATTCGTCTTGGTTGTGGGAATTACAGGAAGAATAATAGGAAAAAGAGAGTTAAGAGGATTTAAAGCATATTTCTTGAATTAATTTTACAGCGGTCGTTTTGCTCGATTCATGCCGAATTCACCATTGTCTAGACAACGGTCAAACGTCTGTTCCAAAAACTATGGCTTTGAGGTCATTTTTAGTTGGAAAATAATATGGAAAGGGAAGTAGAAAAAAAGAAACTTGTACGTGGATGTGGTGTTGCAGAGGATTTGATATCCTTATCTAATCAATCGTATGATCCTGCAATTCCACTTCAAATTTGTATATAGGGGCATGAAATATCTTCACGTTAACAAAAACATGACATATTTGAATGTCATTTTCATGCCCTTCCAATTCTTTCGTTACTTGACATTCTCGGTGGATTCTTTCTTGTTCTTTTGCGTCATCCTCAGCTGGGAATATGAACTTTACTGCCTGTGGTTTTGCTTGATGGGTCAATGGCTTTTAGGAAATGCACCGTTGCCTAGACAACAATCAAAGATTTTTGTGCTAAGGAAACTAGGATTTGAGTGCATAGAGGCCATTTTGGGAGGTAAAATAATACTCAAATAGAACGATGGCTAGAAAAGAGAATCAGCGAGTCGGTGGGATATATCCGCGGACGTGATGGTTGCGCAGAACTGATAACTTATCTAGTCAAAGGCTTTATTGTGCAAATACTGCTTACAGATATGAGTGGAATTTAGGAATACAATGCCATATATGTATCATCAATCATCACGTTAACAAAAACATGATAAAAAGTGTCGAACAAACTGCAAAAGTATTTTAGAGTAAATTACAAGTTTTCTCCCTTTTGTCACTTTTCTTCATTTGTCATGTCATTGAATGCATAGAAATGCAGTTTTAAAATGTTGTTCTCTAATTTTGATTATAGTGTTAAGGTGTGGGCCACACTAAAATATTGCACACAAACAATCATGCTATTCTCATGATTGTTGTCGTTTACATTAAAGCCAGGTGTTTATAATAGAAAAATAGCATCTGTGGACGTAAAATAAGATGGAAATTGGCGAGAAATACTGCCACAGCAGTGTCAGAATTGCAAAGGAAAGAGGTGGTTCAATTTTACAGATATATAATCATACAAAAAGACAAATAAATCACTCTTTATCGGAGTTGACAAGTTGATAAGGGTTTGGTTTTCAACATTATGAAGTGATAGTTTATACAGGAGGCAGATACGTTAGTAATAAACATGTGTGCATGAACGAGTATGAGGTTGTGGATGATTGACCAAGTATTCACCGTGAAATTCCAACATTGAATTTTTATTAAACATTGATCAAAAAACTGGGGCGAGGAAAGCGCTGTATAAATTAGAAACAAGTCCCCCTTATCCCCGTTCCAAACTTGGAGCTATTTGCGGATCGTTCCATGCAATTTGTATAATTTCAGAAAAATGTCAACAAAGAGAGCAGTGCATAGAAGATTGAGAATATTATTAGTAGACAAATCACACTTTACAATGAAATGTAAGGCCTAACGGTTTCTTACTGACATTGTCAAGGTTTTGTTATGTCATCACAAAATAAAAATCCTACCACTTTACACACCCTTTTCTTCCTCGATATTCATGAAGCTTATGCACTTGGAAAACATGGTGTTTTGCAAAAATGTATATATGTATGCGTATGACACTTATTACGGTGTCTGGATACCAGAACACTTGTATTTTCTGTTTTTGTAATAAATGGCAAACATGATTAAGATAAACCAGTGACATTTTAAGATTATCCAGAGAAAATTTTAACAGTGCTTCATTCACGGTATCTTGTTAAATTACCGCTGAAAGCTGGGGCTAATATTTCTTGTCTTCAAAATCTTGCAAAATATAGCCGTTCTAAAACGTGTCCTGAAATGACAATTTGCTACGCTGCATGTCATATTTGACTACTCCATTTCCATGCCTTTTTTATCATGTTTCAACTTTTTGGATACAAATGCTCCAACGATGGAATTTAAAGTGAAGAATAAACAAAAGGTGTATGTATATATTTTACACAAGAGGTTCGATACATAATGTTATCGATCCGAGCATGGATAAAGATTAACCATTTATCGCCTCAATAACAAGCTTGTATGTATATGCATAAGTCAATTCCCTACCCAACTCGAAAGCGTATGGTTATTTAAAGAAAGACTGCGGCTCATTTCCCCCGAAATTGGCATAATAATTTTCAAGTCACATAATAATAGTAGCAGTTTCTCTAAAAATGTCTTGATTTAGTAATCACATATTTCATCATTCGGTGGGGATTCGATGCGTGCAACTGAATTGGTCCATGCAAAATTTCCAGAGGAAGGTATTGCCACATTGGGCATAAGAATTTTACAGTGTCCTTTATGTGAGTTGAGATGAAGAAATGTCCAAGACGGAAATGATTTTCTCTTTCCTATATCGACCATGTTATATATTTAATTCCTTGCAAAAGTATTCATTATCGACATTCATGAAATCAATGTAGTACATATCCCATCTCTAAACTCTGCATGTGACGATTATTATTAATCCGTTTCTCTTATTAAAATGTATCCATTACAGCACCAAAACCATAATGATTGTTTGATAAAACCAATAATTGGTTTGTGAACTATTGAAATGTATGAACTTTATTAAAATAGATGGTAAAAAAAGCAACCGTAATACGTAATGATTGATGGATGGTGAAAAGGGTATATTTCGTACAGAATGTGCACAATATCAAGTATATGTTTATACAGTATGAGAAGGACACGTTCCATTCGTTTTGGTTGGGGGGATTACGGGAAGGATGATGGGAGGAAGAAGGCCTATTTGGGCCAGTAGAGGAATATTATTAATTGTGTTGGCGGCAGCGGTAATTTGGTTTAAAAGATTTGTAGCCACAGTTACAATTTCCCCCGGAGAGCAGTATAAGCAGTTGAAGGTCTGAAAAATATTGCAAAATTTAGACTGAATTTGCATATGGAAAATACATGTCATTGTTTCTTACATCGACATTAGAGAATGTTGTATTAGGTGGGAAATGGCATGTACATTTCTGTTTAACGAAATCGCAAGTTCCACCCAGAGCCCCATGGACACACTGGCAATCCAAATCGCAGTAGGTTCTCCAAGTTGGGTACAGCAAAGTAGGTGTGTTTTTACACTGCTGTACGGGGTCAGGTTGTAGCATCGCTAGTGGGTTCAATATCGGTGCACTTGCAATGAAATTCGGGGGTGGGAGCATTTTGTCCCCTTCGTAGTGGCAGACGCAGATATTGTTTGGATTGCAGGTCCCGTTAATTGCGCCATGTTCTTGCTTGCAATCGTCGCAACAGAAACCGGCGACGAGATTTCCAATTGGGTCGTATACGCAGGGAATAGGCGTAGTTGGGGTTTGGCCATGGGAACCTTTGAATGGAATTTGATTGTGAATTACATGATTACAGACATGTATTAGCATGTACTTTGAGGAATTTTAAAATGTCTAGTCTGTCATACCAGATAGGGTTAGGATGACCAACGCCAATGGAACTGTGACAGACAGAAACATTCTGACAAATTTGGTATCCTTGAGATATTGGATAGAAATTTTTATATGCTTCTCTTTCGAGAAAGTTGAGAAGACTGAGGTTGAGCTGAGGCAATTTATCTGATATGTTTGATCGGATGTTGAAATAGTACATGTCGGCTAAGACGTAGACGTACTTAAGTAAGATGTGCGTTTGGTCATCGATATTAATTAATGCCTGTTGCGTCAATCAAGACGATAAGATTTATGTATAGTGAGTGACACGGGATCATGTCATGTATGGTTGGATAGCAGTATTCAAGTTGTTTATTGGTCCCCCTATGGTTATGTAGGGTCAAGCCATTCATCATTAATGCGGGTCTGATATCGCAAGTCCAGATAAAGAAGTCACTACCAAAACTTTTAATGGGTTGTAACTCCATTTGTCCAGCATAAAAATATACGAATCCTTTGCTGAATCGGTGCTTTGTAGTAGAGTCAAGGCAGTTTACTGGTAAGATTGCAAATTAATTATGTTACAGAATAGAGTGGGGATTTGTCGGTAATGTGTGACAGTAACACGTCAATTTGCTCCACGTAGGCGTAGTAGAGGGGATAAGGAATTTTTCCGTGACATCATGTATAAGGTAAATTGTCTTAAATTATTAGAGATATATGACTTTGAGAAAACAAAAGATAAGAATTTGCTTATTGAATAAAGTTAATAAAGATATCAAGAGTTGACTACTAAATTGAGTAATTTTCCTGCTAAATGGAAATGAACATTCATTCATTCACTTTCGAGAGGTGATTGAAGATGAGATCACCTAGATCGGCAAAGAAACTTTCCTGAGGAAAATTGTATGGATTTAGCAAAAATATGTTGGATGGACAAGTCTCAGAGTTCAATAAACATGACAAGAAGACGTAGTAAATTTGTGAAAAACAAGGTTATCTGTTGGCCAGACTTTGGATATCATAAAATGTGTTTTTGTAACTTTTCGATACAGCAAACTCTTAGATTTGCATGGAAAATTAGAAGAGGATGGTCATACATGACCACAGTTTGACGATACATTCTAGACTTATTTAACATGTGTGGCAGGCGACCTTTATCAATCTAAAAATTATTGACTTAGGTAGTTTAAGACATTAAGTAGAGGCATTTATTCATGATAAGCTTTATCAGCAAAATTAATGTATCATGAATTGATTATGAACAAGGTATTTATGATCAAACTCTTTTCAATATTTCAAGTATTGAAATTGAGCTTTGATAATATGTTGATTTCATACCATTAGTTTGGCCATTTATCTAATTACTTCATATGTAAGGTGAATAACAATTATTCAAGTTGTGAGTGTTCAATATCAAATTACCTTATAGGCATTACGTGCAAAAGGACAAACAAATTCAAATGTGGTTTGGTTTGGTTTAGATTTGAAAACTATTAGTAGATCAGATTGAATTACATTTTCTGCTTGTTAAAATGACACTACCTTCGTATCCAATCCAGATATCCTGGAACGACTGAATCTGAAAAGATTTGGATAAAATTCTAAACTTAGGAAAATGCCCTCAGTTACCACAGAATTTGAACCTTAATAATTGTTACTAATTTTGCTACTTTTTAATGCACCGTTTCCCTATAAAATAAGTGCAAGTACCCAATGAAGCCGGTATTAAATACATCAATTGTATTTTATCGATTCAGGCATATGCATGCAAAAACTTCAGAATGCATGAACAAAGTAGTGCAGTAGTGGTGAGGCGACTGGTCACTCACTGACCAGACCATCATCACCACCACATTGGGTTGAGCTGTTCATTTACCAACTAATAATCAGAACGACTTAACGTGAGCCCAGTACCAATCCAATCTTAAAATTTGACTTTTGTGACTCGAATAAGTGCAATACATGTTCATGTTTAGTATAGTTCAAACCATTTACCATTACAACTGACGTGGTCAAGTCCACCAGGGTAAAAATGCTGCCATTAAGCAATCATTCACAAATATATTTATTTAATCTAATGCCATACATTCACAATCAATTTTGACAGTTTTAACTCATTTGTATTTTTTTGATGGCAAATGTTATAATAAACAAATGAATCAAATTATATATACAATGCTTTTTATTATTTTGCTATCATCTATCTATTTATATGTGTTTATTTCTATTACTCCCTATTATGCGGTGAATAAAAATCCCACAAGGTTCTAGTCATAAATTACCTAATAGAAATCTTCCAATCAATCCAGCTAAGATTAGTGTTTTTTTCCCTGGTTTAAAATTAATTTATGTAATATTGAGCACTTAGTAATAATCTTGATAAATAAATATTGTAGAAATATTATATACTTCACAATGTTCACGCATTTTTTAGAATACATGCAATCCAATGACATGTTACAGACATAACTAACTAAAATAATATTGAAACAAATTGTGACATTAGTTGATAAGTTTAAAATTTCAACAATTACTACATATTTGCACTTATTGTTTTAGTAAACTTAAATACAATAATTTTTTTTGACTTGACAGGTGTTAGTGTTGGAGTTCGGGGTGAAGACACTAACCTCAATAATTTGTGACAATGGCAAGGGCAGTCTTTCTAACTAAAGGTTTTATTGCTATCTGGCTAACTTACAAGCTGCTTTAGCCTAACCTAATTTAGCTTAATTCCAACTGACGAATCCCCCGAATTGCAATAGTGCAAGCTCATTTATCTCAACGGAGCGAAGTTTGTTGTGCTGCTCCATCACCTTGACAACACGAGTAGTTTCACACTACTCACTCACACAGGTATTATATAACATTTATTTTAGGTTCCTACTACAATACCAACGACATCACCAAGACAATGTTACAACCATTGTAAGTTTTAGTTTTTCCTTTTAGTTTTTTTTTCAAATCTGGTCAAGTTCTTAATTTGCGCAAAAATGCACTCCGAGTCATAAGTCATTTCTTTCCACGCTTCTAGTATATCTCCACTGCATTTGACTAGCTTCACCCCTTCACTATCGACCGTAATGAGGTCCCTACCCAGTGTATTTCTTAGCAATGAACTCCCATTAACCCAAATAGCGGAACATTCACTGCTTTCTACAGTGCAATTATTTGAATAGATCATCAGATCTCTATCATATTTCTTTTTCAGATTGTAGCCAGAGCATATCAAGTTTTGGATGCTACTGTGATCGGAACCCCTCTCAAGGTACACCCCCGTAAATCTTTCTTCCTCACTATTTTTATTCAAGGTTACGTTAGCAATGTTGTTGCGTAAGCCTAGCACCCAAATTCCGCACCTCACATTCAAACCATTGATATTTGAAAAAGAATTTTTATTGGAGTCTTCATCAACATAAATCCCCATCGTCACACCATTCATTTCAACCCCATCAACATTGTTTTCGCAACCATTGATCTGAATTGCATTGACAGCATTTGAAATGATCAAATTTTGCAACTTGTTTTTGCGACCTTCGACTTTAATGAAACAGTTAAAATTTGAATTTTTGAATCTTGTTGTCATTAATGGAGTAATGGAATCGAGACTACCACCACCTACGAACTCTACGTTTTTTATCTCGTTGTCGTTGCCAAGGAGGTATATTCCTGCGGTTTCACTTTTTGAAATAATGGTAACATTTGAAATACTACACGCTGTACCCTCTACCTTTAAGCAGATAGCCATAGGGTCGACCGATTTTAAAATACTCCCCCCAACCCCACTAATGCAAACGTTGTTCTTTTTTAAAAGAAATTCCCCAACATATTCTTGGCTAATCAATTTTACCGTCCCGCCGTTGGGTATATTTTCAAAACAAATTTTCAATTCAACGCTGTTCCTTTCAGTTAATTCCTTACCCGTTAGACGCTCCCACATTTCAGCAACTCCTAGAACATCATCAATGCTCTGCACTCTGTCCTCCTTTTCTTTTTTCGTCAAGCCAATGATCATTTCCTTAATGCCCGGCATACGAGGATTCCGGATGACCAGCACCTCCTGGTTATTGTAAACCAAACTGCGGAATTTGTTGTTTACGTCCGGCCATGGAATCGACTGAGCAACCTCCCAGATGATCAAACCCAGGGAAAATAGGTCAGCCGAATTGTTGTACCGTTGACCTTGAAGGACCTCAGGGGCCATGTAGACTTCCGTACCAACTATGGATAGTGGGGCCGTTTGGCTTTCTGGTGAATGGTACTTTCGACACAGGCCAAAGTCGCCAATTTCAACGGGTAATTTGTAATTCACCTTGCAGAACATGATGTTTCCGGGCTTCAAATCCCTGTGCATAATTTTATTGTCATGGAGATGTTTGAGGCCTTTCGCAATTCCTAGGATTATCTTTATTTGCTTCATTTGCACGTTGGGGTCAGTACTGTCATGCTTTTGTTCAAGCCACTGCTTCAAATTCTCTCCGCACAGCTCCTGCTGTAAGCAGACTGTTTGTATTGCCTTGGTTTTAGCCCTGTCTAGGTGAAACACAATGTTTTTGGAAGACTTCACAGATTTTGGTAGGATTTTGAAAATATCTTCCAATTGAGTTAAGGTAAATTTCCTTTCCTCAGCTCCCAGAAGTTGGACTACGTTTTCGTGTTCGCCAAAATCTTTTGGTATTTTTTCTCGAATTATTTCCTTGTCCTTCAAATCTGCTTGAAAGATGAATTTAACTGCGGTAGATTTTTGATGGACGTCGGTGACTTTCAAGACATAGCCGAAGGCGCCGTTGCCCAGGAAGGCGTCATAGGTTTTGATATTTTGGAGAAAGCCCATTGCTGCTAAAAGTTTTTTGAAGCAAAAACCAATGGTGATGTGGAAGTGGTGATGTGGATGTGGTGATGTGAAGTGCATCTCGTGAGTGCGGTTTGTGATTGACCGACGGGTTTGATGATATAAAGTGATGTTTTTATCAATGTCCGTGATTACTGATTATAAATTCAATATTTGTACTGAAACCAGTGTATGGAATTTCTGTATGCTGCTGTATGGAAGTGTATAAATGTTTTACATTCCTGTATGGAATTTCCACAATCTTGTCGCGACTCTGACGTTCTGGCTTGATCTCTTTTAACGAAACAATGCTTGATCATTAAATATTGCTGTATTATACACTGTTGAAACGAACTACCCAAACTGGGTCTGAATGGTTTCAATTCGTCAAGACGAGCAGTAGAGTCGAACAAAATTTACGCAAAACTTTCCGTTGTAGGATCATGTACAATATCTGTAAACGGGGGTTTTAGCGTTAGCGATTTTCTTTCTCAGCACAGAACCACTCATCTGGGATGTAGATCGAACCTAACATGTTCTTTTGTCAAAGGACCCCGAATCAGTATTTACAGTTAATTAACACCCATAACTTAACTATAATATTCAGTTATTAATTAATTCTAATTTAGTCTCTTCATTCAGTTGGAGATGAAATGACGCTTAAATACGGAATACATGACCACAGTTTTGATGATATATTCTAGTATTAATTTAGTATGCTTGACATTTAACAGGAGGCCTTTATCAAGCTAAAAAGTATTGACTTAGATGGTTTTAGACACTGAGCAGAGGGATGTATTCATTATAAGCTTGATTAATGAGCAAAATAAATTTATCATGAATTTATTGTGAACAAGGTATTTATCATCGTTTTCGTTTCAATGTTTCAAGTATTGAAAATGAGTTTGATAATGTGTACAATTTTTGATTGTATACTGTTAATTTGACATTTGACCATTTAACATACTGCATAGAATGACAACGTAATTAATGTAGGTTGATAACAATTATTCAAGTTCGATATCAAATTATCAAGTACATTCATTATTATATACATTCATTACTACATTATATTACCAAAGTATTACATACATGCAAGTGAACAAACGAATGGACCAATGCGGTTTGGTTGAGATTTAAAAATTAGTAGTATATATCCCAATTTGAATTACATTTTCCCTTTTTAAAATGACACCACCTTTAGCACCCAATCCAGACATTACATATCCTTCGACGAGTGGATATCTGATGTGATTTGGATAATATTCTAAGCTTAGATGTACTTAATTACCACTAAATAAGAATAATTGTCAAGTAAAACTAGTATTTGGAGATGAAAACAACAAATATTAAGCTATTTAGACATCGGTTCGCCATAAACCTTTAGGTTTAAGAATGCATGATTTGAAAGAAGTGTTATTTGATTGTAAATGATTGTTATTAATTTTGGCAGCTTTTCATGTGTAGTATCTGCATAACACCCCATGAAGTCGATACTAAATACGTCAACTACACTACTGATATCGGTTCACGTCGAAAGACTGCATGCAAAAATTTGCAGTATGCATGAACAAAGTACATGGTGCAGTGGTGGTGGTGTGGCTTGTCACTAACTGACCATCAACACTATAACGTGGGTTGAGTTATTCATCAGCCAACTTGTATAATAATCATAACGACTTAACGTGAGCCCAAATACAATTCATGTTCATGTTAAGTCCATTTAGATCATTACCATGTATTACAGCTGCTCTTATGGTCAATTCAATTGGAGTAAAAATGTAATCACTACTAGTGTTAATACTCGGCGTTCTAATTTTACTGTATTAAATTAAATTCTACATCAACTGGCGACATGGACTTGCAGGTAGGGCATTACAACAATCCGCTATTCTGCTCTGTTAGTTGCCATATAACCAAATACAACACACAAAAATCCGATATTTATCTAGTCCATTTCCTCTTCCCATTGTCGGAAATTTGTTGCAATTATTACAAGGCCGAAAAAAGTCAACGTTGGCCATTGCAAGGTTGTCCCCTCTCTATGTCAACGTCTTCAGAATCCAACTGGGAACTAAAGATATCTCAAGGGTTACATTTGTAACACTAAAACATTAAGAATTAAAACAATTGTAATCTTTTCTAGTAATTATGAGTTCGGTGGATGATATTGTTAACATTCTCAATCGGGATGAAGGCTTTGGCAGGGATACAATTCTCGGGATGTTAGACGATAGATATAAGGGGTCAAAGCACAGGTCAGATAATACACTTTTACATATTATTTACCTTTATTCGTCACCAAGTAAAAATGGCAAACTGTAGCATTGATTTGCAGGAATAGTAACAACGGATGGAAAGACTTTTGAACACAATTGCAAATGGACCTTTAAAACATTGAACAAACTTGGTCTAAAAAAGGTTCCGGAATTGAATCAGCAATTAATGAGCAATAATCCTGAACGGACAAGCTATCAACTTACTTAAGCCCTTGGACCTTCATTAAGATTGATGCCTCCGAATTGTCCTTCCTGTTACCAGAGTGGTCTTTAAATTGCTAATGAATGGGTGATCGAATATACGATAGCAGTAAAGGGATTTTGTTACAAAGGCTGATACACGTGACGGAAAACTCTGAAATTGCTGCAGGAGTGGACGCCATATGTTCAATTTTTAGGGGAAAATTTGTCCCACTCTAACTGAGAGTGTACCAATAGATTGCCACAATTCAATAAGAAAAGCTGCATACGTAAATATAATTTTTGCATTTTCATTTTCAGATTTTAAATAACAGAAATTAATTTCACAGCAGATGATGCCATTACACAACCAAGGATCAGGACCCACTCACAATTACATACAGACGCATATTTACAACAACCCGACAGATTCGCGTTTTTCTGGTTTGTCAAATTTAATTAATACGTTAACAAGGTATAAATACCATTTATTTTAATATTTCTAGATTTTCATTTATACGGACTTACTTCTTTAGACACTACTTCCCACATTCGTGCAATATCTGGTTTTATGCTCTGTTTCAATAAAGACTGAACTTCAAGACGGAATATTTGTCCAGCAAGGAACTCATTTTCAAATCACTATCGAACGCCTGTAAATGCAAACTAAAATGATTCAATTCATAACTTTGTTAAACACCGAATTCGTAACATTCGAATGGCATTATTGTTTTTCAGATTTGACAATTATGTGGCCTGTGTAACGCTAATTGAAAGATAAAGTGCAAAAATATATTTTGCTACTTGGAAATTACTATCACCATTACCGACGTCCAATTGTACCCATCTCCTGCTAATATGTAACAGTTGTATCCATCCTACCCTTAATTCATGAATAGATTTATACCTTTATATTTGTCAAATCAACCACCACGAAATCTGAAAACCACTTACCGGAAAACCATATGTATCTGGGAAATCCATAATTCATTTAACAGAAGATTTGTGTTTGGATATTTCCTAGTATTAAGTCATCGCTTTTTCTTTAACCTTCAAGCATTTACCAAAGAACTACATTCTTAATCAATTTTCATTCCAAATATCCCCTTTTCCCAGAAATGTCAATCATCAATCATTAATTAACTGTACAATTGGAAGAGTTATTTAGTATCGCAGTATATTTTAAGAATATTTATGAATTTGTATTCTTGTAATATTAAGATGTTATATCGTTCTCAGTATAAAATAAAATGACTTGGAAAAATATTTACTCACACTTGGGCTTTGCATCTTATTAATCCTGAATCCAATCCTCGTTCGTTGGTCAACTGTATCATGCAGCACACAATAACTTAAAGTCACCAAGTTAACGTAATGCAACACTGTATTTAACGTTGTCGTTCGAAATTGAGTAGCTCCGGGGTCACGGAAAAGTTCCCCAAACCTAATAAAATGCCATTTTATGTATTTCAGCAGAATTGTATGAATTTAAGGACCAGGACATACCCAAAAACTGTCCAAATTCAACACTTCTGCAAGGTCATCCTTCATATGTGATTTACAGGTTTAAAGATTCAAGTCCTAATTCCATATAAAAATTCAGTGTTTTAGCTTTGAGACGTGGTGCATTATAAACTTGAAATGTAACGGCTTCCAGGGAAGGAAATGAAACGTTTAATTGATGAATTGTTGTAATTAATTTCTAGACGCAAATTCTTTATCCCGGTATGAGCAAGATTAGTTTCTGGTGTTGGTAATAATAGTTTGTCCAGTGGCCATGAACCCCTAGTTAAGTTACTACTAATTGTCAGATTAAGTAAGTCAACCAAATCGGTAATATTGACATGTCATTTCGGAATGGTCCTCTTGCTAAGAGTCTTCCGTAATCTTGTCAGTTGGCAATTGTATTATCCGAAACATAATCGTTCAACTAAACTTATACAAGTATTTAATTCCCCAGCACACGGTACCTAAATAAAATGTCTAATTAATCCTTTTTCAACCACTGTCACCTAATCCGGTGTCGTCTGTATAGTTATATTTCCATTTAAGCTTCTGTCAAACCTCTCTGAGGTTTGTTTCTTACGTAGATGGGGTTTCTAAACCTTTGCCTAATCTGTCTATATACATATATTGCGTAATATGATCAAATAACAGACGTTTAGCAAGCTCCATGCCTTTGGGAGCTTAAGCATAATATTTTTGCTCAGTTGGCTATTGCCTTCTAGATTTATCGCATTCATGTATAGTCACCAAATATTCTCGAAATAAGTTTCAGTGAAAATGAACTTGGCTTCCTTCATATTTAGTGGACTTGCTCTACAAATCCAGCACTATGCGGATCAATATAAAGCAGCCGACTTGAGTAAAACGCTAAAGGAGCTTGAAAAGGAACTGGGTCTCCCAAGAATTCAAAACTATGATTTTATTATCGGTAAATCAAAGCATTTTCCTACATGTTACGTTTAAAAAGCCTTGAAATCGAACCTAGTTGGTGGAGGAACGGCGGGATGCATATTGGCGGGAAGATTGTCTGAACGGTTCAACGTCCTTTTGTTGGAGCAAGGGGGCCCACCTCCTCCCCAAAGTCAGCAAGGGGGCCCCGAAGTGCTGTATAAACATCCGGCTATCAGCAGTAAATTTACCTCCACCCCACAAAAACATTTGGGGTTGGATAATAATGGAGTGAGTTTGATTTCAACTAAATCCGTCAAAGTCCAATGATATTAACATGTCCGACAGACCGTCGTTACACACACAGGGCGTATGTTAGGAGGAAGTGGCTCTCATAACTCCAACGTGTATAATCGAGGGTCCCCACGTGACTATGATAACTGGGCAATCCTCACAGAAGACGGTTCCTGGTCGTATGAAAATATATTGAAGCATTTCAAAGCCACGGAAAACTTTGTTGGTTCTCTTGTGGATGAGGGGGAAAGAGATTTGTTTTATGCAAGGGGAGGACCGATTACAGTAAATACCAAGATGCCACCCTTTTTTCATAGCTGGTTATCAGCTGGTAGAGAACTGGGGTACAAAGGGGGCGACCCTAATGGAAGGCAGCGGGAATGTCAGAAACAATCTTATTCCAAATTGAAGGTTATAATTAAATATTCTTATGGTGATTTCCCTGTAGCATTTACCGCATTGGCGCAGTCAAATCAAAATGGGGAGCGCGCAAGTGCATACACCGCTTTCATTAAGGGGATAAAAAATTCGCGCAAGTCCTTGACGGTCTTGCCATACTCGCAAGCTGATGAGGTAATAAGGCGATAACAAGTTACTCCTGAAATATGTATGATGGCTAGAAAGCTCATTAGTGCGAACGCAGGATTTAGCCTTATCGCCAAAATTTTTTACGTTTCTAAATCCTGCGCTTATGCAAGTGAACTGTCTGGCTATAATATTCCAAGAGTATGGTTCCGAGTAAGATAAGTATACATTTGTGTGTATAGATTTTAATTGAAAATGGCACTGCGTACGGTGTTCGATATCGAAGACATGGGATTCCACAAATTGCACATGCTACAAAGGAGATTATAATTAGCGCGGGCTCTCTTGAGTCCCCACTACTTCTTATAAGGTCTGGTATTGGACCAGTTGAAGTTCTACATCAGGCAAAGGTTGGTATTGTGATGACTTTGACTTTTAAACAAAAGGAAAACATTTACTACTTATGTATTAAGATTGATCTGAAGTTGGAGCTGGATGGAGTAGGAAAAAATCTGAGAGACCACGTGTCCATAGATCTCAACTTTTTGCAAAACAGCGCCTCCCCAATTCCCACATGCGACATGAATTTGGAGGCAAATTTGGTAAAGTTTCACGCAGCTGTGAGGCAGGGGACTTTTTCGGGGTACAATGGGGTGCAGGCATTCATTTCCTCATCCAGGGCTATAGCTGATGGGGAAAAAGACTGGCCTGATATCCAGCTAACTCTTTATGACAGTTTGAGATTCCGAAATAATGCAAAATTCACACTATTGGTGGAGAATGTTCGACCAAAATCTATAGGAAGGTTAGTTTACAATGCCGCAGCGCACTTGGAGGGAAAGACGGACAATGGGGAGCTCGGCGGATTGGATTTCAATTCCTTCAATGACGAAAGTGACATGGACGTGCTTCTAGAAGGACTTAGACTAGGAATGAGAATCTTAACCCAGACAGAGGCATTTAAGCCCATGAATCTTTCCCTAGATCTGGAAAAAAGCCCAGAGGCTTGCAGGGAACTTACCTTTGATTCTGATGAGTTTTGGAAGTGTTTCGCAAGTAAAACGGGTCGATCGGATTTTCATTATGCGGGAACCTGTAAAATGGGGAGGAATAATGACCCTACGGCTGTGGTTGATAGTAAATTAAGGTGAGTTTTTACTAACCACGTAATGAAAGGGAAGTCAAGTATTAAGAAAGTGCTTAAAATGCAAAGGGTGCGTGGGATGAACAAGTTGCGAGTCGTGGACGCCAGTATTATGCCTTCCGTTACAAATGCAAACACTAACGCGCCAACAATAGCAATTGCGACGAAGGCAGCGGCGGATATTATAGGAGAGCATTTGACATTTGCGAAAACATGTGAAAGTGAATCCTCTGGAGAATGCTAAAAATTCTATTGTTTCGTCTGTTACCTTCCGATTCTTACTATTTCTATGCTGCAGCTCGGAATTAAATCTATCTATAAAGAATTTGGTCTAGAATGTTTCAATATTTCAAATAAAATATTATGTCTTACTAAGCACACTATTGAGGTGTCAATGGAGTTGAATGAGTATATGCATTCGTCGCAGGATTTAATACTAGTCCTTCATTCTAATGAAATTGTAGAAATCACATTTGGCACAAATGATTTCGGCCAGTTGCGATTTTTATTGCCTTATTATTGCAGACATTATTGTCAATAATTTATTGGAGATATCCTTTCAGGTTGTTCCAATTGCTCTGACCATGAAGTGTGTGATGATGATAAGCATATTTGTTTAAAGGTCCGCAAACGGTATACAATTACACTGCTCACACGCATGAAACTATATCCATACAGAACCAGGATATCAAGTGTATATACCACTACCACTTAAGGTTTTTTGCTAAAGAAATGGGAGTTGGAGTAACCAAGTTTTACTCTTGTCAAGTTGGTTTGGATTACGAATGCCTAGAAATAGTAGCTTTTAGAGGGACCAAAGGCTTGCACGTCTTCTGTCGGGACTTGTGCTATTGTCTTGGAGCCTTGAGCCTTGAGGAACTGACAGGAGCCTTGAGTAGCATATTGAATTAATGCAAATATACATTTGGCACAAAATTATGGTATGCAAAAAAGTTAGTAAAAGGGTCACTTGAATTGCATTCCTGCGTTTTTGTATCATAATATTAATGAGAATTAGATAAGTCCTTCGGAACTGTGTGGTATTCACCTATATATGTATATTACTTTATATTTATTGACAACGGTTCATGTACTATATTACATAATGGGGTCATAATGGTGAATGAATTTAATTTGGTGAAAGTATTCCTGACATTTAAGTTTTATGGTTAGAATACGTAGAATTTGAGAATCTATTATGGTTGACTTGGATATATTTTATCTCCTATGGAATCCTGGACAATAAAGTATCGTTTACATACGCGTACGAGTCTTGCATTTCCTTGAATATCTTTATTGGCTTTTTCTAAACAAAATTTCTTATAACCTAATCAACCATTCGTGGCGTAACATAAGACCATTTATATAGTTTAACCAAAACCTCTAATTTACTCCACTACAATCCCTGTATCGACCATGACCAATACCCGACTAAACTAGGCCAGACCCTGTGTTTCTCTTTTTTTCAAGAATGGAGGTCCCTACCTTGAATATTTCTGGATTGTTTTGAATATCTCATCTCAATTCCAGTTCCAAACAAGCATATGCCTTCCTCACACGGGAGGAAACCTTGTATCGGCCAACGAATCTTGACACCATGTTGTCATTTCGCATTCAATTTTATCATCTTATCCTTCTAACCCTGTTGATAACATGTAAAAACTGGCAATATGCTAATCCATCCTATTCGCACCTCAAAACAGAGTGAGGCATATTCTGTTCAAACTTTTTCCTTTGATTTATCAGTAAATTTAGACTGACAGGAATACTGTTTCTCTGACTTACTTAATTACAACTAAAAGCCGATGCGATCTGGAATGAAATAAATTGACAACGTGGTATACTACCTATTTGAATCCAACTACATACATCTCCAAGTAAATCAAATGCATGTCAAGTTAAATTAAATTATTAAAAACATCACGAAATATGGTATTCTTTTCTAGCAACACTTTTCCTTTCTCTCAACAGCAGTGTCAAGACATTCTCACGAACTATGCATTACATGTATTCTTCTTGCTCCAATTGCAAGTACATTATTGGCAGTGGCAGTCACAGCTTGTAATAAACTTGACTTCATCACGTTTGACGGCATTGCATGGCGATTTAATTCGTTTTAAATGGAATAAATCTGCATTGTATTGTTATACCTGGCCATGCTAATTAAACCACGCTCCGCCGTCCGTGTTTGGGTATTTTCTGCATCAAAGATTTTAAATAAAGAGCAATTATTGCCTTCATTTCGAGTTTAATGAGATTTTGATTACATTTTCGGATTGGTTAGGATTTGAGACGTATAAACAATGCTGCATGCTTTTTGTCCGCATTCGGACTTTAGAAGAGTGCAATGTCAGTGGTAAAAAGTTTAGCATCATTACTATTCCTGGTCTACAATTTTCATTATGTACGTAAGTACAGTGTGGACATTAATTCACTGAAAAAGGGAATGCTTTTTTAGCAAAAAATTATTAGTTACAAAGTTGGAAAGACTTGAAAAGCTGAAATATTAATATGCTTTAACGTGACAATATTAAGGCAGGGGAAGTGATTTTTAAAACAACCTTGGTATTGTAGAAATCCAACGTTTCCAACGTTTTAGTAAAATGCCCAATCTTGTGCGGCTGTTCTTAGTAAATGGAAAAATTGGCTCATGTTTTGGGTCATTCAAATACAATTGTTCGGTTAGCTAATAGAAAGCGGTATACACAATTCTGCTAGTCAGGCAATTTCTTGTTTAGTGAATTAATTGCGACCCTGTATTATTTTATAAAATGTTATCGGGTTTTATGCTTTATGCTTAAGTTATTTATTCAGGTGCGTTGTCAGACATTTATAAGAGACTGCAACCAGTTACCGGATGGGGTTCCAGGGAGCGCTTATTGTGGTGCGGCGTGTGGTTCCGATATAGCGTCCTTCGGTTGTACTGAGGATGGACTTTGCCTCTGTCAATATCCTTGTGATACTCCTGTAGGTATAACAAATATTTAATACCTAAACGAGTTGACTAATTAATACTGAATGATATTATTAGACTCCAAATCCTCTCTTCAACCCGACAATTTGTCCCCCACCTGCGAATCCTCCAGATTTCCCTGATGTTCCCCAGCAGTGTATGGATGCATGTCCAACCTCATGTCCAGGTGGGATTGGGGACATTTGTGGGAGTATTACCCCTGTGGCTGCAGATACGTTTTTGACAATTTGCACATGTTTTTGTGCAAACCCGGCCTGTAATGGGACAACTACAACCACAACCACGCCTGCAACTACTAGTACTATGACGACTACTACGGCTGGGCCTGGGGGGATTATTCTGCTTCCAAATCTTCTTACACCGATTAAAGCTATTAAAATTAAAAAGAAGGCCACGTGGATAATTATGTCTGCTATGGTTTTCAAGTTTGGAATCATTGTTTTGAAATTTTTTGGATTAACTTTACTGAATATTTGTGTTTTTGCCATGTTTTTGAATTTTGGTGAGCCATTTAGTAATTTTGGGTGGGTTAGTTGAGGTTGTTTCGCAAAGGCAAGGCAAAGACCGGATTGGAATAGCATGATGGAATAAAAAATATTATTTTTGCAGAATTACTATTGTTGAAGGATAAAGGATGAATCAAGATTGTTTAGAAGTGCAAAATTGAATGAGTGCTTTATTGGCATACGACAAAGCAACCAAACCAATGGAATTTGAGTATTAGAGAATTGGCATGGTATGCATATTTTGTACTCGAAAGACACTTGGTTTTTAGCAGGGCCATTTAAGTTAACGTTGTTTGAACAGGCAAGTGTTGGTTAGGTTAGGTTAGGTTTTTGTTTGGATTCCTGAGTACATTATGTCAGTAGCATCGCGAGTGCATGAATAAGAGATTTAATTTCATATTCAGGTAAATATAATATGACACAATATTATGGATTATAAAGACTCATGTGAAGAAAAACTCGGATCCCGCTCTGCCGAACGGTAGAAGTACAAGTTAAACTATACTAATTATGAAGTTTGCCACCATGGTTTGGTGGTCCCAACTTCTGCTTTCTGTCTCTAAAGACACGGGTTCGATCCCAAGAACCTCCAGTTATTTTTTCCAAAAGCGCAAAAAGGTTGACTGTTCCATGGATCGAACCCTTGACTTTGAGACAAAAAGCAAAAAGCTGTTACCACCAGACCATGATAGCATGCTACGCAGATACCATACTTTAACTTGTACTTCTACCGTTCGGCAGAGTCGGATCCGAGTTTTCCCCCACGTGAGTCTTTATAAACTAGAATCCTAGGGTTAAACAAAGTACTTGAAACTCAAATACAATTTCCAAATGAATTTCTAATTTTAAGAAACGAGTAGAATATGAGCAGTATATTAATGAGCAGTATATTCATGAGCAGTATATAAAATAAGTCCAACTACTCCATAAAACAATACTAAATTCCTGAATTGTATGGCTTCATGTAAACTGATTTTGCATGAAAATCAATTCCGCATGCATGAACAAAGTATGCAGTGGTGTTGAGGTGACATTGGGCACTCACTGGCCATCATCATTATCACCACTTGAGCTATTTATCATTCAACCTGGATATGATAGATAAGCTTGCCTAATTAACAACTTGACATGTGCCTGGTAGCAATCCTGAAATTGTACTGCATCTTGTGACTCGTATACAATTCACCTTCAGTCCATTCAGACCACTACAGCTGGTCTGGTCAATTAAGTTAACCGTAATAAATATGCTGTCACTACTGCTATTAATACCTGTCGTACTAATTTTATTGTATTACATAAAATTCTACATCAAATGGCGACACGGGCCTCCAGGTAGGTCAAATCAATATCCGGCTTATACATTTTCGCCTTATTTGTAGTGAAAAGGACATGAACAACAAAACATTACTCAGGTCCATTTCCTTTCCCCATGGTCGGAAATTTTCTGCAACTAATACAAGGTCCACCCAAGCCTTCGTTGGCCCTTGCACGGCTATCATCCCTTTATGGAGACGTCTTTAGAATGCAACTGGGAACCAAAGATTTCGGTAGAGTTTAACATATGCATAACACCAAAAGAATACAAATTAAACCATTTTCAATCCTTTACAGTCGTTATAAGCTCCGTCGATGCCATTGTTAACATTTACAATAGGGACGAAGCCCTTGGCAGGGATACAATGTCAGGGGTGTTGTACGACAGAAGTGTTGGTCAAAACACAGGTCAGATTACCACGCACCTACCATAACCTTATTCGCTACTACGTCTATTGTATTTAGTACAGGAATAGTAACAGCAGAAGGAAAGACTTGGGAGACTAACCGGAAGTGGACCTTTAAGACTTTGAGCAAACTAGGTCTTAAAAAGGGTTCAGGAATTCAAGCTGCCATTAATGAGCAATGTGGCTTTATTCTACAATCTTGGAACGACAAGCTGTCGTCTTGTTCCAGCTCTTGGACATTGATTGAAGTGGATTCCTCCCAATTTGTCCTTCTTGTTACCAGAGTGGTCTTCAGATTGGTCATGGGTGACCGAATATATGATAGCAGTAACGGCATCCTATTACAGAAACTGATACACATGACTGAGTCAGCTAACAAATATGCTACCTTTTCTTCTCTAATCGACGCCATGTGTCCAATTTTGGGGAAAATGTTCCCCACTCTTACTGGACGGAGTGTACCGCTAGATTGTCACAATTCTATAAGAAAGGCTGCATATGTAAGTATATCATTGGTATATTTAAGTCGGGTTAGGTTTTTTATTCAAGGACTATTCAAGGAAGATAAAGAATTTTCGAAGATTTTTGAGGTTTTTGCTGGCTTGTCGGGTTTCTGATGGGTTTTTTCGTCGAAGATATTACGCAGGCTGCAAATTACGGCTACAAATGAAATGAAAGCGTATGCATTTCTGGCAGAGATGAATATAAAGTAGATTTTTAGTTATTCCCACCTCCATACCAGTCCAATTTGGATAATTTTAGTGCTGACAGATGCTGCTAGATCAGAATGCAGATACCGAATCAAGCATCAGAGCTCTTCCACAACTTTTTCTCTATGAATTTTTAATTTTTTGACAAAAGTCCAGCAAATACCCAAAAACCCAAGCAAGTTCTTGTTTTTTACATTTCGAAATTCGCAAAAACCCAAAAACCCTTGAATATCCTGAGTCAGTATACATTCATAACATTTTTTAATTAACTCAACGAATTAATTTCACAGCAACTCATGGATGATGTCAGGAAAGAAAATGGCACAACCATGGAAGAGGACCCACCCACAATTACGCACGAATATCTACAACACATGCACAAAAACCCGAGTGACACATTTTTTTCCGGTTTGTCAAACAAATTAAGAAATTTACTTATTATATCGACTACATATATAAATGCCAATTATTTTTAATGTGTCAAGATTTCCATTTCACAAGCATTTACATGGATTTACTCCAGGGGTCTTCAGAAACTACAAATTCCTACATTCAATCCCTAGTCCTATTTTCTGTCGTGTATCAGCACTGCCAGGATAAAATCTGTGCCGAAATTCGGCAAGTTCTTCAAGAATGTGAAACAGTGACATTGGAACATCGAAAAGAGTAATTATCCACAAATAAATCAGCACATTTTGTGTCAGTATAATGCGAATTGTTATTTACAGAATGCCTTACACCGAAGCGTTCATGTTGGAAACTCAGCGTACGATACGAATCGTGTCAAACCTCGTACCGCATTTTGCTACGTCAGATTTCCAGTATGGAAACTATCGCATCCCCAAGGTAACTTTCATGTGTAAATAATTAAGTTTTAAATACCTAATTGTTACAAGGAATCAAATAATGGGCAGGGTACGGTACTAATCGCCGATATGTATTCTGCAAACAACGATACCCGAATATGGAAAAATCCGTCAGAGTTTGAACCTTGCAGATTTTTAAATTCTGAAGGGAAAGTTTCCTCAGAGATGCGAAGACAATGCTTGACATTTGGAACTGGTACATACGTATTCGTTTCCCTTAAAATGAAATCAAATCTGTATGTTGTTAATGTAATTAACGGGTTATTAATGTCCAACAAATAGGTAGGAGAATGTGCCCAGGGGTGTCAGTGGCAGAATGTACCGCATTCCTATTCCTTGTCAACATTTTAAGAAACTTTAATCTATCTGTTGTCCCTGGAGAAAGTCCACCCGAGACTGAAATGCGAGAAATGTTTATTACAGCACCTTTCCCCTTCAGATTCGCCATATCCAAGCGGTTATCTTTATGAATTAATCATTGCACACATTGCTCTATTTGATGTACTAAATAAAATATTTACATACTAGCTGATGCCTGTGGCTGCGATGCATTCCCCCCTCCCACACACACAAAGTAATTGAGTGCGGTTAAGGTTAACAATTGCTAATTAGGAAGGGTAATGAGGAATTTGTTGGTGGTTGTGATGGAGAATTTGTTAGTGGTGGGTGTGGTGTGGTGTGGTGTGGTAGGTGGTGGTTGGTTGTTGTAGTGATAGAGTGGGGGTAGCAAGATTTATTGAGCAGTGATGGTAGGTAGCAGTGATAGAATGGGGAAAAGTTTCGTACAGATACTTCAAAAATTTGGTCAGGTCAACCCTGTAATACCAAATTGCACATTAATATTATTATTTAACAACGAAGTAAAGTCTGAGCTGTTACATTTTCATTTGTTTCAGTCGGTCAAGGTTTACTTTCAAAGCTTTCGCTCTTTCCAGACTTAAGGAATGGGCACAGAGAGGATATTATTGTCCATCAGGATTTTAACCTATTATTAAAATTTTACATTTACTAAGATTTGTCAAATATGTATTTAACAAAAAAAATAATTAGCATAAATGTTAGGTCATCAATTGCAAAGCCGTTTTCTGCCAATTGTCCTGCCCAATGGAACAGTCGCTGGACTGGGATTGCATCCCCACTCCCAAGTTGTCGTCTCGCCTCTGGCACAATGGAAAAGAGGGGGAAACGTTGTCGGCGGGTTTTTTGAATCCGTTGGTACACCCCTTCCCTTTCAGGTTCAGTTGCAGTTCTGCGAACCATCTGGCCAAAAACTCTTCAAGTCCTCGCCTCTTGTCTTGTTCCAATGTCAATCTTTTTATCCAGTTAACCAAATTACCCTGGAAAAAACAAAAAATTATAATGAAATTAAAAACAAAATTTAGATAGTAGAAGAAACTGACCATGGATAACGGGATGTCCCTGATCTGCTGATGGGGGCCCATTAGGGAACGTGTGATAGAGGGTCTTCTTCCTAGGGCTTATTTGCTCCTTGTATAAATCGGATCGATTGTTTAGTTTGTACTTAGCATTGTCATTTCGACAATTTGGTACCGCTTCCACATGTGAGTTGGAGGATATTAAAATTCGCCACGGTTTAAGACTACGGACCCGTCATGTAGAAATTGCAATGTCAGTAATAAAACATTCCACAACAGTGTTATTCCCCATCTATAATTTACATTACGTAGGTTACGGTGCCTTAAATTATTAAGCTATTATCAGATTTATATGTAGAGCATTGAATTGACAATCGGTTAACTTGTCCAGATACGTTGTGAGACCTTTATTAGAGATTGTAACGGACTACCGGATGTCCTTGGGTGAGAGTATTGTACTGCAACGTGTGGTTCTGGGATAGCAACCCTGTGCTACTCTGGAGGGAATTGGCCTTTGGAAAACCTGTAGGTAAAATATTATTGATAAATGTATAAATTAGACATTCAACGACATTAGACTCCAAGTCCTCTCTTGAACCCGACGATATGTCCTCCACCATGCTTATCCAGCTCCAAAGAAAAGCAATTGGTAGAAGCTGATCCGCTTGACCTCATGATTCAGACGTGGAATCAAACTTGCAGAGTGGTCTACAATGGACCGGAAAATGCAATTCTGTCAAAACAAAACGGATGCCCAATAGCCCTGAATGTGAAAATCTCTCGTACCCATGACCTGGTACTATTCCCAAACCAAGACTGCATGGAAGGTGTCCAGAACAACAGTAAGAATGCTTATTGCTCTCTGGGCAACTGCCACGCAAATAAAGTAAAGGATGCTGAGGGATTTATCCAAGTAAAACCATGGAACTCTGCCTATCTACAGCTCTCGATGCAAGATAATAGTGGACGAGAAGACAACGTCACAAATGACTGTCCGAAAGAGGTGTTTGTTTTGCCCAGCTCAGCAAGATTCAAAATAAACAATCAAGAGTTCGTGGGGGCCATTGTCAATATTTATGGAGAATCAAGAAAGGTCTGATTCGTTGTTTATTATGAGAGTAAATGCCTACTAGAAACACAGGGTGGATTACGAGCAGCTCCTGAAGTTCCCTATGCTGCAGGTTGAAATAGATTAAACAATCTCTAGAATGAAGGAGAGTGTAGAATGTAAGGAATTTAGGGAATGAATAATTCCGTTCAGCTTTCAGCCTAAGGCCAACGGATGTGACAAATTTCTCTCTACATGTTCATCTTTATGATTGTATTGTTATACATTCTTGTCTTGTGAATTGGGTCATCTCTTCACTTCTCTTCCTAATTTACGTCATCTTTAACCTTCCATAGCTTGGTATAAATATGAAACCATTGATTGAATAAACAGTAGACGCTAAATTGAGAGAGAACTGAACTATGCAAATGCATTTCGTATTATCTTAATTGATTCTGATCAATTTAAATTATCCAATTGGACGGCCAAATGAAACTCAAATTGTGAAGCACTCCAAGATGGCAGTATAATCACGGGACATTGTGGGGTTTTTATTTTGACCCTTTTTGGTTTGTTTTTATCTTACCCAGGATCGTTAGGAACTTCCGCCTGTATCGCACAATCTGCTGAGTTGTCCATTTATTTTCACGACGAAATCTAAGTCTTCACTCATGTCAAAAGTTCAAAACTAATTATTATAGTTGAAATTTGAGTTACTCTACAAAGTACAAACTGGACACTACTAAGAGCACCCTAACTGCCACTGCCACTGCACTGCCACTACTACACTCCCTCAAACTACAAAGAGCAACTGAGCTTTGTTCCCGGCCATTTTGGCTGATAAGCTTCTCCTAGTCTACCTCCCAACACCTCATCCCCGAGGCATACACCGAACGACCCAACGACATACCCACTACGGAAAATAAAAAAGGGAGACGGTAACCTAGTAATTGTAAGGCTCCCGTATCACTTTTTAATTCCTCTTTCTTTCGTGATTTGAAACTGTCAAAATTATCAGCAGCGAATTTACCCTCGGTTTCTCCAAATGGGTTTCACTAACAGTTTTCATGTCGCTGTTATATGCAGATATAAAAAACTGCCAAGCCAAGAAGCAGCCCATGATGGTTGTCTAATGACGGAACACTATTGAAGAAACAAGTTAACGGGGTGTCTCATAGTTTTGAGGATCCAACATCACATTTACTACCATTAATTAACCCATCCGTCATTGGTAGGCCAAAGGAAACTCAAAATTTGAAGCACTCCAAGATGTCAGTATAATCACGGGACATTACTGATAAAAAAGAGACACGGTAACCTTATAATTGTGACGCTCCCGTATCACTTTTTAATTCCTTTTTCTTCCGTGATTTGAAACTGTCAAAGTTATCGGCAGCTAATTTACCCTCTGTGTATCCCGTCAATGGTACCGTTTTGTGGAAAAGGACAAACTACGTTAACACTTCAACGGTTCATATATGTATGAGGATACAATCATATTTAAGCTAGGTACTCAAGAATTCTAATTTTTCGAATACTTAAATTCTTTGACGTTTAAAAACTGCAATGTCATGGACAAAATTTACTAATTTATGAAGCATGCTCATTATAACCCAGTTTCAAAGAAGAGTTAATTTTGGAGAAAAAGAGAGCTTGAATTGTAGCGCCGCAATTTCGACGACATAATATCTAATAACAATTTTGCAACATTGCTATGATGACGTGCGGTTGGTTGTATAAATGATATTGCTCAATATAAAATCTCAAATAAAGATCTTTCCATGGTATTACATAATTTAGTATATAAAGTATATAAAGACTCACGTGAAAGCAAACTCGGATATTCCTCTGCCGAACGGTAGAAGTACAAGCGAAACAATACTAATTATGAAGCTTGCCACCATGGTTGGATGGTCACAACCTCTGCTTTTTGTCCCTAAAGACACGGGTTGATACCAAGAACCTCCAGTTATTTTTTATACAAGCGCAAAAAGGTTGACTGTTCCATGGATCGATCCCTTGACCAAAAAGCAAAAAGCTGTTACTACCAGACTATGATGGCAGGATACACTTAACATACTTTAACTTGAACTTCTTCCGTTTCTTCACGTGAGATTTTATAACCCATAATACCAGGGTTAAACAAATTACTCGAAAAAAATACAATTTCAAAATGAATTTCAAGATTTAAAAAAAACGGGGAGGACGAAATTCAGGAATCGCAAGAAATGTCAATTATTCCTTGATTGTTATTATTTTTAGTAGTTTTCATTTGACCCTGCAGTATATAAGTCCAACTACTCCACGAAACAATACTAAATTCCTGAATTGAATCGCCTCATGTTAATTGATTTTGCATGAAAATCAATTCCGTATGCATAAACAAAGTATTCAGTGTTGGTGAGGTGGCATTGGTCATTCACTCACTGGCCATCATCATTACCACCACTTGAGCTCTAAGCCATTTATTACTCACCTTGGATAATATGATGGATATGCTTGCGTAATTTACAACTGAACATAGTAGCAACCCTGAAATTTGCACTGCTTTTCATTCGTGACTCGAATACAATTCATGTTCAGACCGTTCAGACAATTACAGCTTGTCTGGTCAATTAAGCTAACCGTAACAAATATGCTCTCACTACCGGTATTAATACCTGTCGTACTAATTTTACTGTATTACATAAAATTCTACATCAAATGGCGACATGGGCCTCCAGGTAGGGCAAAGCAATTTTTCCGCTACATAATTTGTTAGTGCGCAAATGAACACAAGATAAGTAACTAAGCATTTAATTATCAGGTCCATTTCCTCTCCCAATTATCGGAAATTTGTTGCAATTAATACAAGGCCCACGAAACAAGCCTTCGTTGGCCCTTGCACGGCTGTCATTCCTCTATGGAGACGTTTTTAGAATGCAACTGGGAACCAAGGACTTCGGTAAAAGGGTTTAATCCAGGGCATTACGGCATTTCAAGTTGAATCATTTATAATGCTTTTTCAGTCGTTTTAAGTTCCGTGGATGCCATTGTTAATATTCTCAATAGGGACGAAGCCCTTGGCAGGGATACAATGTCCGGGGTACGACAGAAGTGTGGGTCAAAACACAGGTCAGATAATGACCATAACCTTATTCGCCAGGACGAATCGCCACGTTTATTGTATTTACAGGAATAGTAACAGCGGAAGGAAAGACTTGGGAGGTCAACCGTAAGTGGACCTTTAAGGCTTTGAGCAAATTAGGTCTGAAAAAGGGTTCAGGAATTCAAGCTGCCATTAATGAGCAATGTGGCTTTATTCTACAATCTTGGAACGACAAGCTGTCCACTTGTTCCAGCTCTTGGACAATAATTGAAGTGGATCCTTCCTGTTACCAGAGTGGTCTTCAGATTGATCATGGGTGACAGAATATATGATAGCAGCAATGGCATCTTACTGCAGAAACTGATACACATGACTGAGTCTGCTGAAAAATATGCTACCTTTTCTTCTCTAATCGACGCCATGTGTCCAATTTTGGGGAAAATGTTCCCCACTTTTACTGGACGGAGTTTACAGCTAGATTGTCACAATTCTATAAGAAAGGCTGCATATGTAAGTATATCGTTTTTACATTTAAGTGGGGCTTCGAAAAAACATCGGGTTTTTAATTCAAAGACTTTATAATGAGGGATTTTTGAAAATTTTTGAGGTTTTTCTACCCTATGGGGTGTCTAATGGGTTTTTGAGTTTAAGTGGTAATTCCGTTGAAGATATCACACCGCCTGCAAATTATGGCTACGAAATGAAAGCGTATGCATTTCTGGCAGAGATAAATATAAAGACGATGTTTAGTTATCCCCTCCTCCATACCAGTCCAACTTGGATAATTTTTAACGCTGAGACATGCTTCTAGTTCAGAATAAAGATTCCGAATCAAGCATCAGAACACCTCCACAACCATTTCTTTATGAATTTTTTGACAAAAATCCAACAAATACCCAAAAACCCAAGCAAATTCTGTTTTTTGTTTGTCGAAATTCGCAAAAACCCAAAAACCCTTGAATATCCTCAGTAAGTAGATTCGTATCATTTTTCAATTTAATTAACTCTTCATTAATTGAATTAATTTCACAGCAACTCATTGATGATGTCAAGAAAGGAAATGGCACAACCATGGAAGAAGACCCACCCACAATTACACACGCATATCTACAACACATGCACAAAAACCCGAGTGACACATTTTTTTCCGGTTTGTCAAACAAATTACGAAATTTACTTATTATGTCGACTACATATATAAATGCCAATTATTTTTAATGTGTCAAGATTTCCATTTCACAAGCATTTACATGGACTTACTCCAGGGATCTTCAGAAACTACAAATTCCTACATTCAATCCCTAGTCCTATTTTCTGTCGTGTATCAGCACTGCCAGGATAAAATCTGTACCGAAATTCGCCAAGTTCTTCAGAAATGTGAAACAGTGACGTTGGAACACAAAAAAGAGTGACCACTCGAAAATAAATTAGCACATTTCGTATAATCATGATAATTTCATCCAATTGTTATCTACAGAATGCCTTACACCGAAGCCTTCATGTTGGAAACTCAGCGGACTGTACGAATCGTGTCAAACCTCGTACCGCATTTTGCTACGTCAGATTTCCAGTATGGAAACTATCGCATCCCCAAGGTATAGCTTTCATGTGTAAATAATTAAGATTTAAATACCTAATTGTTACAAGAAATCAAATAATTGCAGGGTACAGTACTAATCGCTGACATGTATTCTGCAAATAACGATACACGAACATGGAAAAATCCGTCAGAGTTTGAACCTAGCAGATTTTTAAATTCCGAAGGGAAAGTTTCCTCGGAGATGCGAAGGCAATGCCTGACATTTGGAACTGGTACATATTCGTTTCCCTTAAAATGAAATCAATTCTGTATGTTGTTAATCTAATTAACGGGTTATTAATGTCCAACAAATAGGTAGAAGAATGTGCCCAGGGGTGTCAGTGGCAGAATGTACCGCATTCCTATTCCTTGTCAACATCTTAAGAAACTTTAATCTATCCGTTGTCCCTGGAGAAAGTCTACCAGAGACTGAAATGCGAGAAATGTTTATTACAGCACCTTTTCCCTTCAGAATCGCCATATCCAGGCGGTTATCTTTATGAATTAATCATTGTACACATTGCTCTATTTGATGTACTAAATAAAATATTTACATACTAGCTGATGCCTGTGGTGGCTGCGATGCAGTCCCCCCTCCCACCACCTCCCACCCCACACATAAAGTAATTGAGTGCGGTTAACAAAGAACGTACATTAGGAAGGATAGTGAGGAATTTGTTGGTGGTGGTGATGGAGAATTTGTTAGTAGTGGGTGTGGTTGTAGTGATGGAGTGGGGTAGCAAGATTTATTGAGCAGTGATGGTAGGTAGCAGTGATAGAGTGGGGAAAAGCTTCGTACAGATATTTCAAAATTTGGGTCAGGTCATTCCTGCAATACCAAATTGCACATTAATATTATTATTTAATATTAAAGTAAAGTCTGAGCTGTTATATTTTCATTTGTTTCAGTCGGACGAGGTTTAATTTCAAAGCTTTCGCTCTTTCCAGACTTAAGGAATGGGGCCCAGAGGGAATATTGTTGTCCATCAGGATTTTAACCTATTATTAAAGTTTTACATTTACTAATATTTGTCAAATATGTATTTAACAAAAAAAAAAAAAAAAAAATGTTAGGTCATCAATTGCAAAACCGTTTTTTGCCAATTGTCCTGACCAATGGAACAGTCGCTGGATTGGGATTGCATCCCCTCTCCCAAGTTGTCGTCTTGCCTCTGACACAATGGAAAAGATGGGGAAACATTGTCGGCGGGCTTTTTGGATCCGCTGGTACACCCCTTCCCTTTCAGGTTCCGGCAGTTGCAGTTCTGCGAACAATCTGGCCAAAAACTCTTCAAGTCCTCGCCTCTTGTCTTGTTCCAATGCCAATTCCTTTATCCAGTTAACCAAATTACCCTGGAAGAAGCAAAAAATTATAATGAAATTATAAACAAAAATTAGATAGTAGAAGAAACTGACCATGGATAACGGGATGTACCTCATCTGCTGAAGGGGGCCCATTAGGGAACGTGTGACAGAGGGTTTTCTTCCTAGAGCTGCAACCACACCATACTCACGATATTTACAATTTGTAAGACTTACATATTCATCCCAGGTGAGTCCGTACCTGTGAGGCATTTAAAATAGAACGGTTTATTTTTAAATAAATTAAAAAAAACAGGAAAAAATTTCAAAAAACACGAAGATGGGGAAGGCGTCTGTAGAGTCAGTTGCTGGAAATGAACGGATTGTTGGATGGTGCACCCGCTGTTTGTAGCACGTGTAGAGGAATCGGAAAGCCAAGGTGGTGGTGGGTTGGAGAGAGTCGGAAGCAAACGGTGTGAGCGTAGCTGCAGTGGCAAACAGTAAGTTAGTCCATCTGTTATGGTATACCAGCTGTTGCTTGATACGTATATCATGTCCACGAGGCAGGCAGGCAGCAATGTCACATTGTCGAATTATAGGTTTAGATTATCTGGAACTTTCCAACTGTGCATGTAATTAGTGTACGGCTTCTGGGTTACCTTTTTGCGTTGGAAATGAACTTGAACCGTTGGACCCTTATATGTAATACTGAAGGAAATATCATCGAACGTTTAGAGAAGAAGTTTGCAACCAAATTATGTTGACTTTATAATGGTGACATGACAAGAATTATGTTGGTCATGCTGTGAAAGTATAACGGACGACTGGATCATATCATGATTGGAGGGACATAAAGTTGTAGGTACTCTCATTTAAATTGACATATTGAGGAAGAAAGTACACGTTCATTAATACGAAAATCTGGTCCACCCCTACGGATTTGATTGAAATCTTTGCTCCTTTTCATATCTGTATAAATCAGATCGATTGCTTAGTTTGTACTTAGCATTTGTCATTTCGACAATTTGGTACCGCTTCCAAAGGTGAGTTGGAAGATATTAGAACTGCAATCAGTTTGCCCTCGTTCGTTAAGTTGGATACAGGATAAGTCAAGACTTTATTTATATCCCCAGTATAGTGTTGTCTAATTCTTTGTAGAGAACGGTTGTTTCTAAAGCGTTTTAAATGGTTGGTTGGATTTAAGTGTTGACAATGCTGTTTTTATGCCAAATTCAATTAAATAATTTAAAAATCACGAAATATAAAATTGTTTTTAAACTCATCACACTTGACTGCACTGCTTCTTTCGCACGGGCTTAGCAGAACAGAAAGGTTCCCACGAATTGTGCATTATGCGTATTGAACTTGCTTTTAAAATGTCAATACATTTTTAAGTATTTGGAACAAAAGCTTTATGGGAATGCTCTGTCTGTCAGTACGGTCCGTCTTTTCGCCGAATTGCTCTTTTAGCTTCGAAACGTTCAATATACATCTTAAAATTATATTTTCGCCAACACACTAATGGGGCCCTACATATTCCATGTGAGGTTGGTTGCTGGACCTTGTTAGCAATTCCCTTAAGGCTCCAAGATCACAGGTTATCCCATTCCTGGTCACGCAAAACTACGCTAAACCACGCTAAACCAGACAATCGGAATTTTGTGTTATTTTCTGAATACTGCAATGATTTCTTCACTTTGAGTTTAATTTCATTTTGATTACATTCAACGATTCCCTTAAATTTGAGACTTATTAAAAATGACGTACCTATGTTTTTTCACCGCATTCGGTTTAAGACTACAGACCTATCATGTGTAAATTGCAATGTCAGTAATAAAACATTCCACAGCAGTGTTATTCCCCATCTATAATTTTCATTACGTAGGTTACGGTGCGTTAGTAGTAGTAGTAGTAAGTGATTTATTGACATAGCCTCAGCCCAATCAACATTATATTATAAAAATATTCATTGTTCCTATATAAATATATGAGATTTAAAATTAATTAACCTAGATTCCCTATCCACCAGATTCCTCGTACCAAAAATTTCTTAAATTATTAATTGAAGTCCAAAAATAATACAAATTCTTTATGTCTTCTATATTGTAATCCATGAAATCATTACGAAATTGCAGTTTATCTTTACTAAAATTGAAACGTTTCAAAAACTTGTCTCTAGGTTACGGTGCGTTAAATTATTAAGCTGTTATCAGATTTATAGAGCATTGAATTGACAATTGGTTAACTTGTCTAGATACTTTGTGAGACCTTTATTAGAGATTGTAACGGACTACCGGATGTTCTTGGGTTAGAGCATTGTACTGCAGCGTGTGGTTCTGGAATAGCAACACCAACTTGTACCCCTTCGGAACCGGATGGAGTTTGCTTGTGCGATTACCCCTGTGGAACTCCTGTAGGTAAAAAATTGACGATGATGAATAAATTTCTTGACTAATACATTCAACGACATTAGACTCCAAGTCCTTTCTTGAATCCGACGATTTGTCCTCCACCATGCTTATCCAGCTCCAAAGAAATGCAATTGGTAGAAGCTGATCCGCTTGACCTCATGATTCAGACGTAGAATCAAACTTGCAGAGTGGTGTACAATTGACCGGAAAATGCAATTGTGTCAAAACAAAACGGATGCCCAATAGCCCTGAATCAATACTAAATTCCTGAATTGCATCGCCTCATGTTAATTGATTTTGCATGAAAATCAATTCCGTATGCATAAACAAAGTATTCAGTGTTGGTGAGGTGGCATTGGTCACTCACTACTGGCCATCCTCATTACCACCACTTGAGCTCTAAGCCATTTATTACTCACCTTGGATAATATGATGGAAATGCTTACGCAATTTACAACTGAACATAGTAGCAACCCTGAAATTTGCATTGCTTATCATGACTCGAATACAATTCATGTTCAGATCATCCAGATCATTACAGCTTGTCTGGTCAATTAAGCTAACCGTAACAAATATGCTGTCACTACCGGTATTAATACCTGTCGTACTAATTTTACTGTATTACATAAAATTCTACATCAAATGGCGACATGGGCCTCCAGGTAGGGCAAAGCAATTTTTCCGCTACATAATTTGTTAGTGCGCAAATGAACACAAGATAAGTAACTAAGCATTTAATTATCAGGTCCATTTCCTCTCCCAATTATCGGAAATTTGTTGCAATTAATACAAGGCCCCCCAAACAAGCCTTCGTTGGCCCTTGCACGGTTATCATCCCTCTATGGAGACGTCTTTAGAATGCAGCTGGGAACCAAAGATTTCGGTAAAAGAGTTTAATAATTCGGGGCATTAAGACATTAAAAATTAAATGATTTATAATCCTTTCCAGTCGTCCTGAGCTCCGTGGATGCCATTGTTAACATTTACAATAAGGACGAAGCCCTTGGCAGGGATACAATGGCCGGGGTGTTATACGACAGAAGTGTGGGTCAAAACACAGGTCAGATCAGTGTTTCGGAAATACAACTATTTCATAAAAATATACTAGTGGTATTATCACAGAGCTGTATACTATAAGAATAGAGCAAAGGACAGAAGGGTAAAAATATACAAAACTGGAGGCTTACATATTGAATTTAGGATTCTTGAAAATCAATATATCTACAATTCCTTCTTTCAAAATCCCCATTTGTCATTTGAGCCAACATGACCATTTCAGTCAACGAAGGAATGTAGTTATACTTATTTGCAGGAATCCCAGTCGATAGTGATATACGCTACAGGACAGGACAACGTCAGCCTTCAGTTGTGTATGTCGGCTGGATTGGGATTTACCATTAATCTGTTGGTTTTGGGTATTATGGTATTAAATAGTATTAAAGGGATTATTTATGATGATTGTATTACATTAATGTAACGGATACATTAAGGTAATGAATACCATTCAGATCGACTGTTGTTTAACGCAATACCATTTTATACCACCACCACTGCAATATAATACCACTCGAAACAGTGGGTCAGGTAACCTTATCCTCAAAGTATATTGTATTTACAGGAATAATAACAGCGGAAGGGAAGACTTGGGAGACCAACCGTAAGTGGACCTTTAAGACTTTGAGCAAACTAGGTCTGAAAAAGGGTTCAGGAATTCAAGACGCCATTAATGAACAATGTGGCTTTATCCTACAATCTTGGATCGACAAACTGTCAAATTGTTCCAGCTCTTGGACAATAATTGAAGTGGATTCCTCCCAATTTGTCCTTCCTGTTACCAGAGTGGTCTTCAGATTAGTCATGGGTGACAGAATATATGATAGCAGCAATGGCGTCTTACTACAGAAACTGAAACAAATGACCGAGTCAGCTGAAAAATTTGCCACCTTTTCTTCTCTAATCGACGCCATGTGTCCAATTTTGGGGAAAATGTTCCCCACTCTTACTGGACGGAGTTTACAGCTAGATTGTCACAATTCTATAAGAAAGGCTGCATATGTACGTATGTCATTTTTACATTTAAGTAGGGCTTCGAAAAAACATTGGGGGATTTTATTCAAAGACTTTTGACTTCAAAGACAAAGAGGGATTTTTTAAGATTTTTGGAGTTTTTGCTGGCTTGTGGGTTTTCTGATGGGTTTTTGAGTTTAAGTGGCAATTTCGTTGAAAATATCACACAGCCTGCAAATGCTGTTAGATCAGAATAAATATACCGAATCAAGCATCAGAGCACCTCCACAAGTGTTTTTCTATGAATTTTTAATTTTTTGACAAAAGCCCAGCAAATACCCAAAAACCCAAGCAAATTCTGGTTTTTGACATTTCGAAATTCGCAAAAACCCAACAACCCTTGAATATCCTTAGTCAAGTACAGATTCATATCATTTTCCAATTTAACTCGACGAATTGATTTCACAGCAACTCATTGATGATGTCAGGAAAGGAAATGGCACAACCCTGGAAGAGGACCCGCCCACAATTACGCACGCATATCTACAACACATGCAGAAAAACCCGAGTGACACATTTTTTTCCGGTTTGTCAAACAAATTAAGAAATTTACTTAAAATGTCCACTACATATAAATGCCAATTATTTTTAATGTGTCAAGATTTCCATTTCACAAGCATTTACATGGACTTACTCCAGGGTTCTTCAGAAACTACAAATTCCTACATTCAATCCCTACTCCTATTTTCTGTCGTGTATCAGCACTGCCAAGATAAAATCTGTGCCGAAATTCGGCAAGTTCTTCAGAAATGTGGAACAGTAACATTGGAACACAAAAAAGAGTGACCACTCGAAAATAAATTAGCACATTTCGTATAATCATGATAATTTCATCCAATTATTTTCCACAGAATGCCTTACACCGAAGCCTTCATGTTGGAAACTCAGCGAACGGTACGAATCGTGTCGAACCTCGTACCGCATTTCGTTACGTCAGATTTCCAGTATGGAAACTATCGTATCCCGAAGGTAACTTTCACGTGTAAATAATTAGGATTTAAATACCTAATTGTTACAAGGAATCAAATCGTTGCAGGGTACGGTACTAATCGCTGATATGTATTCTGCAAACAACGATACCCGAATATGGAAAAATCCGTCAGAGTTTGAACCAAATAGATTTTTAGATTCCGAGCGGAAAGTCTCTTTGGAAATGCGAAGGCAATGCTTGACATTTGGAACTGGTATACATTTTTTCCCTTTTAAAATGAACTTAATTACGTATGTTATTAATCTAATTATGTACTGGGTTAATGTCCAACAAATAGGTAGAAGAATGTGTCCAGGGGTGTCAGTGGCAGAATGTACCGCATTTCTGTTCTTTGTCAACATTTTGAGAAATTTCAATCTATGTGCCGTCCCTGGAGAAGGTCCGCCAGAGACTGAAATGCCGGAAACGTTTATTACAGCACCATCTCCCTTCAGAATCGCCATATCCAAGCGGTTATCTTTATGAATTAAATTATGATGATTGAAATACAGTACATGCCTCCAAAATGAAACATTTACATATTATCTGAAATTTAGGGCTTTGTTCCACTGGGACTGTTATTTCTTTTTAACGTTTAACATTTAGCATTTAAAGTTCCCTTGAACCTTGTACAAATAGTAACAGAGATATCATCAAATGCCTTGGGATTTATGTATGACTTTTATCGTTTTACCCTTGTTAAGAATATTAGGATCCAACATAATGCCAAGAAGGTATTTCAAATCAAACTACGAAAATGCAGTGAGGCATAGCGTGTTCAATCTTTATCATTAATAGTGTTTGATTTATCAATAAATTAAAACCAAGATGAATGTTATTCCTCTGATAAATTTAATTTTAAAGTACAAAAGATACAGACAGATTTGCTCATTATTCTTAGACAATGTGTTGTATGTTAACAGCAGCTGTATCTCGTAGTAAATCTCCAAGTTTGCACTATTGACAAGGCAAGTTTCGCAATTGCGTATACAGTGTGGTCAGTTGTCCCACAAAGTCAAGTTATTACCAACAACTGTAAAATTCAAACCAAGCAATTTATAACAGCAAAATGATATATTTCAACCTCAATGAAATAGGTTCAGAATGGTTTGCTTGATGTTTATGCGACGAAAAATTCCATTTCTAAACTCAACATTTTATTATGCGCAATCAATATGATGATAACAATGATGTATACTCTTTAATTAACATGTTAAAGTGGATGACCATTCATGACAATTTTAACGAAAATCTAGTCCACCCTCGGAATGGTCTGAAATCTTTGTTCCTTTTAATATCTGTATAAATCGGGTTGATTGCTTTGTTTGTAGCATTGTCATTGATCTTGGAATCGTTGCCAAAGGTTTGTTGGAGGTATTACAAGTGATGCAATAATTTGCAAGTTTGGACACAAGATGAAAAAGGTCAAGATTTTATTCTAGAAACCCCAGCAGAGTTGGAAAATGACATTCACCATCGTTCTTTATAAAGAACGGTTGCTTCTTTCCTTACAAAGCCTTGCAATGCTTCGTTGGATTTATTGTTAACAATGCTGTTTTTATTCGGTGGGATACAAATTTTGCATATCAAATTAAATTAAATAATTTAAAAAATCACGAAATATGCCTTTTTTAAACTTTTCACACTTGACTGCACTTTTTCTTTGGCTTTGTAGAACTGAGAACTCACGAACTTTGCATTATTATGCGTATTCAACTTGTCTCTTCAATTGTGGGTACATTTTCAAGTATTTGGAACAAAATGCATTATGGGAATGCTCTGTCAGTCTCAGTCCGTCTTTTCGCCGTATTGCTCTTGAACTTTCGAACCGTTCAATATACATTTTAAAATTATATTTTCGTCAACAGACTAATGAGGGCCTATATAAAGTCAGGTTCGTTGATGGACCCTGTTAGCAATTCCCTTAAGGCTCCAAGATCACAGGTTATCCCATCACTGGTCACGCTAGACCAAGCAATCCGAGTTTTGTATTATTTTCTGCATTCAGCAATGATTTTTCTTCATTTTGAGTTTAATTTCAAATGATTGCCTGGGATTTGAGCCTTATTAAAAATAATGTACCTATGCCTTTTCACCGCATTCGGTTCAAGACACCAGACCCGTCATGTGCAAATTGCAATGTCAGTAATAAAACATTCCGCATCGGTGCTATTCCTCATCCATAATTTATATTACGTACGCATTTATATTAGCTTTAAATTATTAAACTATTATCAGATTATATAGATAATTGAATTGACTATTGGTTGCCTTGTTTAGATACGTTGTCAGACCTTTATAAGAGATTGTAACAAACTACCGGATATTCCAGGGTTGGAGTATTGTACTACAGCGTGTGGTTTTGGGCTAGCAACGCCAACTTGTGCTACTCTGGAGGGAGTTTGCTTGTGTGATTATCCTTGTGGAACTGCTGTGGGTAAAAAATTAATGATAATGAATAAATAGCTTGACTAATACACTCAATTGACATTTACATTAGACTCCAATTCCTCTCTTGAACACGACAATATGTCCTCCACCTGCGAATCCAGAGGATTTCCCCGACGTTCCCCAGCAGTGTATGGAAGTATGTCCAATTGTATGTCCAGGTGGGATTGGAGATATTTGTGGGACTATGGCACCCGTGGCTGATGATACGTATTTAACAATTTGCACATGCTTTTGCCCACCTGCTCCCTGTCCGAATAGTACAACCACAACTACGGTTGCACCCACAGCTTGCAATAATGGGACTTTTGTTACGACTACGCCTGCAACTCCTAGTACATCAACAACAATGGCCTTGGTTCTGCTTCCAAATATTTTTATAGCTGCCAAGCTTTTTAAATTTATAATTGTATTTGTTAAATTTGTTGGGTTGACTTTACTCAAAATTGGTATGTTTGCCATCCTTTTAAATTTTGGTGGGTGATTTATTTATATATGTAATAGGGGAACTAAAGTGGGAATACCTTGGGGGACCAAACCTTTTTAGTTTAAACTGGAAAGAGAAAAGATAACAATGTTATTCCTTGCAAAAGTAGGATGGCTCAAACATTTTAAAATAAAACGGGTGTTTTACTTGCTACCATCACTTACCACCGACACTCAGAGAATTGGCATATTGTGTACTTTAAAAACACTTGACAATTAACTTGAAATTTAGGCTGACTTTGATTTTCCTTACTTTGATTGTTGAGATTCTATGGCGTTAGTCATCCGGTTAAACAATGCCTAATTGCATAAAAAAATTATTTTCTCATTTTGCACATTAAATTACTAGGTTATCTGTACAACCTGTAATTGCACCTCTCAGGTTGATTATTAAACAAATGGTGACATCAAGTGACCATTCATGGGAACATTTTTTAAAGCGTTCCAAGTGTTCAATCGGTATAAATGTTGAACCAGATATAACAATATGAGTTGAAGGACTGATGTTATTTCTAGTGTGAAAAGAAAATATTTGGTTTTGAAAACCAAACTCGACATGATAAATGAAACATGGGCTAGTTTTTACCGTGGGTAACCATGCAAATCATTCTTGCTCCCACTTTTCTCGTCTACTAGTACGGTTCTAGTATCTAGTAATATTGAGCAGGTGATTGATGAAAAGATTCATTTGTAAATTGGTGGAGCTGCTTTATAGGAAGGAATGGTAGTGTGGCTGTTGGTTGGGCCAATGTTCTTGGGCAGTACATGTTTCCTCAAATTCTGTATTCATACCCAATATGTCGGGTACATTTGTTTAAAATAAACGCGAAAGATGAAAACCTACGAGGTCGTAGGTTACCATTAGTTAAATTGCCATTAAAGACCCATCAAATTGATGATTGTCGACGTTATGACATTTTGCAGTGTACATGGTTGCGCTAATTGCTTACATTCCGGTAGCAATGTCAGTGCAGACGCTACTACAAGTGCTGACACTCATTTTATTCAATAGGGATAATATTTCTCCAAGTCAAACTTGAGATGAGCTATTCAATATAAAAGCCAATCCATCGTGTTTAACATGAACTTGAGAGATTTCAGTTTCCACCTACGCTGCAGTCTCAAGTGGAGACTCGGCAAATCTGCATCCCATCCTCAGTTCTATTCTGTGCCTGTATATGGTTGGATTGGCACTTGGCACGCACTTGAATGCAGCACTCGCAAACATGACATCCTTAATTCTCCTAATATTTGCTTACACGTGAATCTGCATTGTTACCCCACGCCTGGTTGGTGGTCTGCACTGCATTTTGGTTTCCTTTTCGCATATTTAGTTGTATTGTACCGTAATGTATTACTCATCGTTTTAATTTCAATGATGACATTTCACTATCGAATCGATTATTTGCAAATGCACAGCAGCAGTCAGTTTTGAACTAGTGAACCCGTCCTATCCCCTGTGCAAATTGCAATGTTGTTAATAAAACATTTCACATCATTACTGTTCTTGGTTCAGAATTTGCATTACGTACGTTACATTATTAAACCATTATCAGATTTTATAGAGGATTGAATTGACAATTGATAATCTTCTTTAGATACGTTGTCAGACCTTTATAAGAGACTGCAATGCACTACCGGGTGTTCCAGGCACGGCATATTGTACTGCAGCGTGTGGTTCTGCAATAGCAACGCCAACTTGTACCCCTCCGGAACCGGATGGACTTTGCTTGTGCAATTACCCCTGTGGAACTCCTGTAGGTAAAAAACATTAATGATGATGAATAAATTACTTGACTAATACATTATTGGACGACATTACATTACATAGACTCCAAGTCCCCTCCTGAACCCGGATATATGTCCTCCACCCGCGAATCCGGAGGATTACCCTGATGTTCCTCAACAGTGTATGGATGCATGTCCAACCCTATGTCCAGGTGGGATTGGAGATATTTGTGGGACTGAGGCCCCCGTGGCTGAAGATACGTATTTGACAATTTGCACGTGTTTTTGCCCACCTCCGCCCTGCCCGAATACAACCACTACTACCCCTGCACCCACTAAAGGTGTGGCTCTGTTTCCGAATCTGGTCACGCCGATTAAAGCTATTAAAAAGAAGGTCAAGTGGAAAATGGTTGCAGCTACCTTATTTAAATTTGGGATACTGTTTGTTAAATTTATTGGATTGACGGTACTAAAGGTTTGTGTAGCTGCCATGTTTCTGAGTTTTGATGAGTCAGTGAATAATGTTGGGTGGGGATGGATTGTATAATTTAGGTTGGGATGGATGTAATGAAATATAAATGTAGGTTTGTAATTTATTACATATTACATTTTAGTAAAGTTGACTTTATAAATTGACTTTAACTGATACGCCTTCAAATTTCTGGAAATTTTAATTTACGTAAAGCTTGCTCTAAATAAAGCTATTTTTGTCGCAAAAGGGAATATACAGCAAAAGGTTCTTTGATTGAGCATTTCAGAATTCATACTCTGGAAAAACCAGGCATTTGTTGGGGGAATATTCAAATCACTTGGGAGGAGGTTTTCGAAACCACAGAAAGAAACATTCATGAATTAGTACATTATATTCCTTTCCCGGATAAGATGAGAGAGTGACAAAATAAATGCAGCCTTCAACCATTCATTTATTTTCATACGCTTGGATTGGAAAGAGTAGACAAAGAGAAAGCAAACCCCAGTCAGTTATATATTCCTCTCCAAAGCAGCTGCAACTAACACAAAAACCACTCGACTGGGATAAAAAATCTCAAGTAATTAAAACTATTCAATTAAACTAAAATAAAAATGCCACCACATCGTAGAAAAAAATTTCCTCTGGTCAGTATGTCCAACACACTTTCCAAGTGTAGCCAAACACACTCTTTAAGACACATTTTGACTTGTTCTTTATTCAAAATCGAAAGTAAAAATCCATCCATTCCTTTGGAAAGAATAGCTAGAGAGAGGAGTGAAATAAATTCCACGTTATTAAAAGAAAAGTGGGGAGAAAAAGGTGGTGGAAAATTGGTTAATGTGCAAAGTTGTGGTATTTGTAAAATGTTGGACAATTCAAATAAAATACCGAATTTGCCTTTGTCAGAGTTGGTTTTAAAATTTGGGATTAAAAAAACAATGCCCCCCTCGATAAATTTTTGGGTTTGTACCCTATGTTTGACAGCGTTGGAGGGTATTGCAGAATTGCAAAGGTTGATGTGCAAATTGGAGGAAAAGATGCAAAGGGTGGTACTTACTTTAAAGGCTTTGGCAAGGGTGGGGGAGGAGGTGGGGGAGGAGGATTGTGAGATTGTGAGAAAAGGTATTGTGGTGGATGGGTATTAATTAGAGAAATATTTGGCAAGGAATAAAGTATTTTAAACAATTTATTTCTGTAGACGCCAAAATTTTTGGTGGTGCATCGTTGGAAGAAAATGAGCATGATACTGCTGAGGATGGTAATGAGGATGAAGAGGGTGGAGAAGATGGAGGAGATGCCGTAACTAGGGAAGAGGATGTCGATATAAAACAGGAAAGTTTTGAGGACTTGAATTATGAGGACGAGGAAGAGGGTTTAAAAAACGATCCGAATTATTATTTGGGTTATAATAGCAGGGGTGATGATGGTAATAGTTGTTTTGTTTTAAATTCTTACTCTTTTTGCCCTTCTTAAATGATATTGACTAATTACTTGGGTGTTTTATTAGATTCAGTCAAGAATATTATTATGGAGGAGATGACCGACCCCTTGGCTGGGGTTGATGACCCGTTTGAATCTGGGCCTGGAACCGAACGCCCCCCCAACGGATTTTTTGGAAGAGCTTCGAGAAAGAGCAAAGTAAAGGCCAATCAATTACTCAAAACTATTTTGAATGAGGACACATTGGACAGGGTTGGGGCAGAGGTAGAGGGAGGTAGAGGGAAACATTCTGTAAAGAAAGTTGAGAAGGATGAAAATGAAGATTTCTCCAATTACGAAGAAGAAGATGACGAAGATGAAATGGAGCTTCTAATTCCTCCACCAAAGCGACGAATCATATCCAAAAAGCTCAAAATCAGTGTAAAGAAGACGAAGAAGCCATCAAAAGCTATTATGGGAAGGCCAACAAGAGTAACAGGCCCCATCATTTGCGAACCCTGTGGTGGCAAATCATTCCCCACCCAATCAATGTATTCTACTCACAAAACTCGGTTTCACGACCCCCACGTCTGCTCCCATTGTGGGAAAGGGTTCAAGTGTCGTAAAACTTGGACTGATCACGTTCGCAATAAGCATGAGGGTGTCAAGCACCACAAGTGTGTTTATTGTTTGAAAGAATTTTACAAGAAATCAGGTCACGATGAGCATCTCGCAGTTTGTTTAAAAAATCCCGACAAGGATTCTGCATCTGGGATCGTATTCAAGTGCAAAATTTGTGGTGAAAGTTTCTTGAAATCTTCCATCCGAAAGAATCACGTGGCCCGAGTGCATAAACGGATTAATACCTCTTGTCCAATTTGTGCGAAACCCATCAAGTGGGAGAGAAATATAAGGCTTCACATGGAAACGCATAAAAGTATTCAAGAAAGGCTGAACTGTACCAAGTGTGAGGGGGGGATAATAATAAAGTTCAAGTCTTTTGATGCGAAATTGGAGCATGACCAGCGAGTTCATGAAGGAAAGAAGACACATGGATGTGGGATTTGTGGCAAAACTTTTGCTAGACCGTTCCAACTAAAGGATCATATTGAACAGAAACATGGTTCCGAGGAGGAGAGGAAGCCAGCCTGTGGTATTTGTGGGGTTCGATGCAATTCAAGAAAGGAACTAAATTCGCACAAGAAATGGTTTAGAAAGAAGGGGAAGGATTGTAGGGAAGTAAGTGGGATTAGGAGGAAGATGATGCAGAGAGAATATGGTGAGAATAAGGAAGTGGAATCGGAAAATTGTGAAGGAGATAATGATATATAAAATAAGTATCAACATTTGGGTTTACCTTGTCGCAATATACAGCAAAGAGTTCCTTGGTTGAGCATTTCAGAATTCATACGCTAGAAAAATGTCTGGTGTACATACCAATCTATGCAGAAGACTTCTTTTTCATGAAACTTTTAAGTTTTCGCCAAACTCTTTAAAATTTTCGCCAAATTTGACATTACTAAAAAAAAGCAAACATTTGAAACAAATAAATGGTCATTTTTGTTTTCGCCAAATTAAATTCGACCATTACCAGAGAAACCATACATTTGTTGGGAAAATAGGGGTGTAAATATTCAAGTCACTCGGGAGTAGGTTTACACGATTCCATATAGGAAGAAGCTGATGAATGAGCTACTTTATATTATTTAAAATTTTAGGGTATTACATAATATTAATGATAGTGGTGGGAGTTGGGACCCACCTATTACCTATTATATAAGTATTTTAAATTCCATTGGAGAAAGTGGAATAAACTTGTATACTTATGCCGATATATATTTAGATATGAATAAACAAGATTTCCTCCAAAACCGCATGACATATTTTTTAAACCTTCTTAAACGTCGACTTATTTAACCTCAACGATTCTCATCCTGTATAGAAAAGCATGGGTTGACATATAAATTTCTCATGCTTCGTATATACCATGTACCTGTTGCATACTAATTATAACCTCGACATATGTATGTATCGACAGGAGAAGACCCGACATCTGCCCTGGTAATAAGATGAGCAGAGAGGGTCTGAAAATGAATGGAATATTCATGCATTCATTTTCATACGCTTGGATGGGAAAGAGTAGACAAAGAGAAAGAAGCAAATCCCAGCGAGTTGGTACTCAAAAGCAGCTGCAACTAAGACAAAACACTCGTTTTTGACTTATTAAAGTAATTCCAACCAAACTAGGTAGAAATGCCACCATATCGTAGAAAAAAATGTGCTCCAATGAACAAGTCCAAGGTATTTTCCCAATGTCATAAAACACACTGCTTAAAACACATTTTGACTTGTAGTAGTTTCTCAAAAGTTGAAGGTAAAAATCCATTCATTTCTTTGAAAAGAAGAATAACTAAAGAGAGTGGGATAAATTCAATGGGGACTGACCATAAAAAGTGCCAAAGTTTTAGTGGTGGTGAAAAATTGGTTGATATACAAAGTTGTGGGATTTGTAAAATGTTGAACAATTCAAATAAAATACCCAGTTCATGTTTGAGAGAGTTGGTTTTAAAATTTGGGATTATTAAAACGATGCCCACTTTAAATTTTTGGGTGTGTGCCCAGTGTTTTGCAGCACTGCAAAGTATTGCAGACTTGCAGAAATTGATGTGCAAATTAAAAGAAAAGATGGAAAATGTCGTCCTGACTTTGAAGGCTTTGAGCAGGATGGGTATTGTAGAGGAGGTGAAGGGTGGGGTTGGGAATGGTAAAGGTCAAATATTTTTGGCAAAAAAGAAAGTATATAAACAATGAATCTATTTTTATAGACGATAAAGTTATTGATGGTCAAGCTTTGGAGGAAGATGAACATGACGTTGCCGACGATAATAATGATAAGGATGGAGGAGGAGATGGCGTAATTAGGGATGATGGGGATGTCGAAATAAAAGAGGAAAGTTTTGAGGACTTTAATTATGAAGAGGGATTAAATGATCAGAGTTATGATTTGGATTATGTCAGGGATAATGGTAATGGCTCATCTGTTTAAATTATTACTATTTGCTCCCATCAAATGATGGTATTGACAACTACTTGGATGTTTTTATTAGCTGGGGTTGAAGTGAACCCCTCATTTGAATCTGGGCCAGAAACGGAACTCCCCAACGGAATTGGAAGATCGTCGAGAAAAAGCAAGGTAAAGGCGAATGAATTACTGAAAACTATTCTGAAGGAAGACACACTGGACACGGTTGGGGTGGAGGTGGGTGGTAGAATAAAACATCCTGTTAGGAAAAATGACAAAGATGATGACGATAATTTCTCCGAATACGAAGAAGATGACGAAGACGAAACAGAGGAGAAAGCGATTCCTCTACCAAAACGACGAAACATGTTCAAAAAGCTCAAAATCAATGGAAAAAAGAGCAAGAAAATATCAAAGGCTATTATGGGGAGACCAAGAGTACCTGGCCCCATCATTTGCGAACCCTGTGGTGGCAAATCCTTCCCCACCCAAACAATGTATTCTACTCACAAAAGTCGATTTCACGACCCCCACGTCTGCTCCCATTGTGGGAAAGGGTGGATACGTCCTGTCCAATTTGTGCAAAACCGATTAAGGGGCAGAAAAATATAAGGCTTCACATGGAAACGCATAAAAGTATTGAAGAAAGGCTGAACTGTGCCAAGTGTGAGGGGGGGATAAAGTTCAAGTCCCCTGATGCGAAATTGGAGCATGACAGACGAGTTCATGAAGGAAAAGAGACATATGAATGTGGGATTTGTGGCAAAAAATTTGCACAAGCGTTCCATCTAAAGGGTCATATTGAACAGAGACATGGTTCCGAGGAGGAAAAGCCATCCTGTGAAATTTGTGGGGTTCGATTGAATTCAAGAAAGGAACTAAATGCGCACAAGAAATGGTTTAAAAAGAAGGGGAAGGATTGTAGGGATGGGGGTCTCAGGAGGATGGGGGAACAGGGACAACATTTTGAGAAGAAGGTGGAATCGGCAAATATGGAAACTTGTGAAGAAGATGATGATGTATAAAATAAGTATCAACATTTACATTCTTATAAAGAAAACCATTGAATTTGTTGTTTTTTTATTATTGAATATTGAATTTTTTATATTTATAATAATATTGCTGTACATGTTTTACACATGACGTGACATTGCGATGGATAAAGGATTGGTCAAGATTGGGTACAAGTAAATGTAAAATTGTAGGCGGAGTACTTTATTGCCATACGACTAACCACCGATATCTACTTCCTAGAGAATTGGCATATCTTGTACTCGAATCGTTTTTTTTATTGAATATTAAATTTGGTATATTTATAATAATATTGCTGCTCATGTTTTACACATGACGTGACATAGCGATGGATAAAGGATGGCTCTAGATTGGGTGCAAGTAAATGTAAAATTGTAGGCAGAGTACTTTATTGCCATACGACTGACCACCGATATCTAATTATTAGAGAATGGACATGTCTTGTTCGCGAAACACATGTGGTTTTTTCAATTAATGTTCAATTCCTCGTGCTACAATATTGGCTGTTTTTGGCTATATCTCAGTTCATTCGTTATAGCCAAGTGGTCAGGAGGGGTAAAAAAAAGCTAAAAACTCTGTCCTAATAACTCTAATGCTTTTCATGCAGTGAACTTGTGTGATTGAATGTGCTTAACCGCATGTCAACATTTCCTAGTTACGCTCACTCATCTTCATCCAAGCCAAATATAATATTATGGATGGTTTTTACATACACTATTGTATTGTCGTGCATGAATGAATAGCTTGTTTACTGCCTACAAGACGATGACAGCAGAGGTGCATGCCTCTGAAAATCAGTTGGGATTTATACATTTTAAATCACTCTAACCTCACATCATGATACCGGTGAATTCTCATACTGTAGGTACAAAAGACTTTAAAACTAAAAATATTCTCCAAGCATTGATTCGATGCCAATCGAATTATTCGAATCGTCACCGAATCATGCTTTCCACCACCTTCTCAACCACATCGTTTGACTTTCTCCACGGTTCTTTGAACTAGAGAGGTGAAATCTTGGATTCTAAGGTTTTAAAATTGTTAATATATCCCGAGAGATCAGTATTACATCAATTATTGAGCAAATTTATTTGTAGTTTTTGTAACTATTGTAAATAAACAACTAATGCATCGAGTAGAGTAAAGTTGGACAAGTATTTCCTACAATTCCTTTTGAGGTTTTGGTGCCAATATTAAAATTGTTATACCTGTATTCATCACGTCCAATCTTAACATTATTCATCGCTAATTATTCAGTGTTTTCCAGTATGATGAAATCCGTATCCTTTCCCACAGAATTTGAACAGATGAAAACGACCATCCAATAGATTACGTTGAATACAAGACAGAAGCAAGGCGTCATGATTTGAGAGTACACGCAGCATCTGAAACGTAATAAATAGGGGTCGTTTTTTAATTAAACGCCTTAATCAAGCATTCATTTGAAGCGTATTAAACATTTATAGCTAAACAGGCTTTTCAAGGAAATTTAAAAATTTCGACATTTAAAGGAATTGATTTTGCAATTTGTTGGCTCTGAACACTGAAAGTCTTTATACGTTTTCAACACAAGTTAGAAAGTGAAATCCAATAAGTGGGACAGTTGAAATAAAAGTGCGATTCAATTTTCAGTCTTTAATACGTTTCAAATGGAATAATTAGTTTATACTTGTAAACCAATTCCTTGAAACGGCCGTCAAATGTTGGAGGTCTCTTATCCAACTCTTCTAATGAGGGGTCTGTATCCTGTTTGAAGAGGTAATGAGATTAATTATACCGTTTGATGACAATTTTTAACTTACCGGAAGGCCTTCTTTGATATTTTCTGCACTGTCGCTAATTTGACTCATTCTCATGCGAGGCTTAAATAAATCGTAAAATCGTTTTGGGCTAAAAATTCATACATTTCTAATCACATAGAGCCTTACATTTGTGGACCCTTGCAGTTGAAGATGGTACATGAGAAAATTCACTGTAAAAGCCAAGATATTCATATACAAATTCAACACTTGTCTAGCTGAGGATATATATTCCTTAACATTGGACTTTACCCGTACCTACCTAACACCACACTGAAGATCATCAAGGAGCATGTAAAGACGTAAAAGTCCAATGCGGTCTAAGAAAACAGTTTTTGATGGATTTTTTAATGTCTTTTAATACTTAAGATTTTCAAACCTGATGTGAAACCTTTGGCATTCCTCCTGACAGTAGGGATGTGAAAATAATGATGGCCACCATCTGTAATATTACATTTCTTTTAAAATTCTCCCAATTTTACGCTTTTTTATATCCCTTTACACAAATGGCACTCGTGAAAACACGGAGCTGGATTGATCCCACGCTCATTGTTATAAAAGCGGCTACTACAAGAAGGGTAGATGGGAAGTAGACGTCTTGAATGTATCTGGTCGATACTCGAGCAATTATAAAATCAACCGCAGCTCTTGAATAGCTTCCTGAAAATGGGATAAAGAATGGCATAAAAGCTGATAAATCGGCAATAAATTAATTTATATAGCATACCACTGCGTAACGTTATCGATTTAAGGTAGGCTTTAACAGCGAGGACTTTCTGATTAATTGAACCCCCAGATCCTGCAGAAACTCCAACTTTTGGGCCTCCTTTGTCATCCTTGTCCCAAATGTAGTAGAAATCGTCAGAGTTATATCCGTCTGCATAAGAAACATTATTTAAAGGAAACTTTTTAAATATTTAAAGTAAAACAACACATACAGCTTTCAAACACCAACGAGCAAACATGTCTGTCAAACGGGAACCAGCTCAAGTTCATTTTGCAGCTGGATGTCACTGTAATTCTAATGAGACATCAAGTAGTTTTTTTAAGACGTTAATTTCAGTACAAATTATTTGACAAACCGCATATTTCTCATAACTTCCCCATCAGGCATTAGTCGTATGTATTCATTATCCACGGTAAAATCATGCTTTAGGGAGGATCGTTCATTTACCAAGAATGTATCTGGGATCCTGGGAAACAATGGGATTTTTACCTGGTCTGAATTTTTTATTAGATTTGTTTAATTTACTTACCACATTTTTTTAGCATGTTCCGAATCAAGCTGAGGGAGGATATGTTGATTGAATTGTATCAATTGTTTTAAGGAACTATATAGTGATTTCTAACCGTAATCTTGCTAACTCCAGGTGGAGGTTCGTATCCCAATCTTGGATCAATCCATTTCTGGCGAAAGATAAGTTGAGCTGTAAACTCCTATTTTAAGAAATATATTTGTATTAAAAAACGCCTTCTTAAACGCGAAAAAAGGTGGGCTCTAAATACATGTTTCTTTTCATCCACGTTAAATAGATCCAGTACATATCCGCTCAAAGTTACTTGAAGGGGCTCTTCTAAAGGAAGTCAAGAAAATCTTGTACCCTTGAATAATTGGTGAATTCAATTGAATAATTCATTTCATTCCTTACTTCCAAAGTTTGGTCTAATCCTTTTGTCATAAAAGACATTAGTGCTATTTGCCTTGTCTGGGAATAAACTGTCCAAGATATCCGACAAAGATTTGGCTCCCCTTTATAACAACATTCGAAATTACTTGTATAGTTAGTTAGTGGCACAATTATATAAAGTAAGTGTTTACCATATTGGACTAATTTTTACTACAAGTACAACTGCTATAAAAACTAAACAGCTAAAGTGCATTTTTGACAAAATAAAATCGCAGTTTTAAGTATTTCAATACGTTACAACTCTATACAAATCCAAGTAAATGACGTACTCCTGGGTTGGCAGGCTTCTGTCACAAAAATCAGTTGCTAATTGCAAATGAACCATATACTTATTAGCATTGGACGAATGATGGTTAAGAAATGGCCTTGTTTGGCTAAATCTGAGACAACCTGAAATATGAGGCATATGATACATATAAGATTATAGCTGTATCAGAAGACATTCCAGTTTGAACGCAGATATTGGAGACATTTAACTTTTAGTGTGATATGAAATTGTATATATCAATGCGTTCTTACAACTCCAAAAATGGTAATAATGTCAAGTGTTTAATATGTTTAGAGTCAAGATTCAAGTTTGTGTAATACTACTGCGTATAGCCCGAGAATCAGAGGTGACCATGGGGTCAGCAGGGAGATAACTCTCTGCTGACTTTTGGGAATAAGTATAACATTCAGATTATATACATACATTTGTCCAATGAGTACATGAATTTGCAATGACTTTACCAAGTCTTGAAACAAACAGGGTCGACCTCGGATGTAGTACTCCATTTACAGTGAGAGAGAAGGTATTCCTCGGTACCACAATAAGATGTAAATGTTTTTGCACACAAGCTCAACTGTTACACATACTAGTAGTTGCGTCATGTTGCAAACATGATCAAATTCCGTATCAACAATTGAGATAAAAAAACTCCAATTCCAATAGTTTTGTCAATCCCAATTTACCTTGCTGATGAAAAGAGGAGAGGGATTTAAACCTTTTCATTTCCCCAGAAAGTTTTGTAAATATCAAAAGTTCTTGAGCTCAGCTCATCATGGTACTGTACATACACTGTTGCATGTAGAATCAAATTACATGATAAGATGCAAGGGAAAACAAAGAACTTTCTCTTTCTTAAAAGTTTAGCTTACTTGAGTAGTAAAACTGGATTGTGTGAAATTTTATACAAAAACATGTTCCCCGTGTTTGTTCTTATAAGGTGGGTGGATGAACATGTGTCGAGCATTCATTCGTTTGCAATGACACAAAGGATTAATGCCAAATCCTGCTTTCTACCATTCACTGTTGAAATGAATAATTTGCAGCCAACACTCGTAAAGTAAATGCCTGTGGAATTTGTTAATCTCCTCATTTTATTACGTTTTGATAAGGTAGATGGATAAAAGGTTGGATGGATTGCAGACATGCAGATATATTCCAATCTCAATCGGTACAGTAAAACTCAAACCTTGCAAACATGAGAACTGAAATTGTTTTGGTGTTGATCATTGTTGCCGTCGTATTTGGGGGAGTAGTCCAAATCACGCCATGCGGTAAGCAGTGTCACTTTTACTGCTAAGGCATTCATTAACAGGTCATACGTTAAGGTATTTATATATTTCTAATGAATTACAGCACATGGCGGAGGTTTTTATGAACTGCGAATTGATGGCGAATCTGGTGAAGAGGCTCACTACTCTGTTGGAGGAAAGTACCTACATTCGGCTGATTTTACAGCGAAATATGCCACCGCCGCCGTTATGCTCACCGTCTCTGCGACATATGAAAATTCGACTATAGTTTTGCTACAGGTTGGAGCTAATGCGGGAGCTTGGATACCGGGGCAACTTTATACACTAAACTTTAACCTGACAACACCAAATCCCATCTTTGGAAGCAGGACCGTTCCTTTCCAAGTTGACCTTTCACATACAAATGCGGCTTTGGAGGCCTGTGCCATTTATTTGGCTCATGTGCATTGAGTTGGGATTCCGTTTATATATAAAGTATGAATTGCAAAAGTAAATGAATTGGACAGGTGTAATTTTGTAACTATTATTGCAAATTTGTAGTAAATGTAAGAATAAATGTACTAAACCTCCCATGAAGCAAGCATCAACCCAAGTCTTGCCTGCAAATGTACGTAGTACTTTGCTTTCAAATGAAACCACTGAAACGGGAGATTTCAAAATAATCCTCAAGTACAATGGGAATGATTGATAAGGTAAAATATGAGCAATTCAATCATCATCAGGCCAAGCCAAGTGATGATTTCGCAAATGTTAGGCGTCAGAGAGGATTAGTTATGTAGGTAGGTAGCTTAATTTAATCATTCCAATTGATTTTGTCAAGTTTGGAGAGTACAGATATGCAAAGTATAGACAACGCATTTGGACCCAGCAACAGAATATTGGCTCAAATTTAACATTTCTTGGTGAGTCTGTTATACATAATCATGCCACTACACATTTACTAATCTGCAGATAATTTATGGATTAATTGTGCTATACATGGATAACGTTCAAAGTTTGAGTGTGCATTGCATTATTCTTTTATTTCAACGTAAAAGTTTATTTTTGTCATGTGAGGAACGCAATTAGAGTGCAATTGAGACGTCGCTACAAGCCCTGAAATGTTGTTGAGGCCCACATCCGTAGTCACTCGTTCCATCGGGGCATTGACCTACAAAGATGAAGCGAGTCAGTTTTAGGTAATATTAATTACTTTGTAATTTTGCCAATTAATTAAATTTTCGTTGGCATCAAGTAACGAAATTGTCATACCCAAGTATCCGGCTCTGTATGTCAGTCTGAGGACGGCGTGTCTTGCAGAGACTCCCGCAGGCAGTTTAACTGTGCCGTTAATCCACTTGAGTGCCATGCCAACGGGAACATCAGTCATGGTCCCTTCTGGTAGGGTAAAGGGTAGTTTAGGGTATCGCGAAAAGCAGGCGTCCGTCTCAGGAATTTCGTCACATAGTTCATAGTAGAGGGAGCCGTTGTGGGGAATTGTGATGAAGGACGTATATTCGAAACTCTGCACGAGAAGAAATTACGATTTTTATACGATGGATTTTGTACACTAATATTTGCTAAAAGTATTTGGATTTTTATCTTCCAAGTACCGATCCACTGTCCATACTTGGTAGTTTTGGTTAGATGTGAATTGAAAGGTTAAAATTATGGAATAATTGATATCATACGCCACACAATACTGCTGAAATATTTCATTTATTACCTGTCCAGCCGAATAATTGGCAACAATAATCCCGTTACCATGTGTTCCACCCGTCTCATGAGGTCTAGGCACAGGTAAAGCCCAAGGGTCCCCACAAACTCCACATTGAACTGGTGGATCCGGCTGAGCAATGCGACCGCAGTAGACGCCATCATCCTCAGATTCTTGGGGAGGGTTGTATTGGTCGTATCTAGGGTCGCGCCATAAGGTGGAGCGCGCAGTTGGCTCCCACACGCGGACGTGAGCGTAGGCTAGGCCCGCAAGGGCGAGAAGAAGGGCTAATTTCACAGACATTTTGCAGAACAATTAACTGCGCAGATTTATGGCTTTATATTGACTCGGTTTTTAAGTCCGTGTATGCATAATCAGTTATGAAAGGATTACTGTCATGTCAACGGTTTAAATGATCACTTAATTAGATCAAAGTCCAACTCGGACGTGTGAATGAGATAATTTTAAAAATAAAGCTTGATTGATTGCATGGAAAATTTGGGGATAATTATCAACAAGTGGATGGATAGTCGTTAATTGATTCGCTAAATCACTGTAAGCTTCGTATCGTACGTGCATATTGCATTATAACATAAACATATGTTACAATACATATTAAAGTTATTGTCAGTTATCCAAAAGTTTGGATTGTTTGATTGTTGGATAGACTTTGCCCTGTATTTCTATATTGGTTTAATCCAATAAACACACTTATTTACTGGGTTTTGATTGATGGCCCTGGTTCAATGAGGTGTTGCATTGCTCACTACCAGGCCATGTGATATTCAGAAGAAAAAAAACAAGACAAAAACAAAATATCATAAATTGAACAATTCAAAATTTACTAGTGGCTAGCGAACATGGAACTAGAATGGATCAATCTGCTGAAATATTTGATCGGCTTAGTTGTCGGTAGTACACGAATATTGTAACTGACTTTTCAATTCTTTCATCGTTGATTTATACATACATGAATAGGGGACCCACCAAAACAGGGTCATACACCATGGGCCATGAAAAGGTTACCTAATTCATTTAGAAATTTAGTACTGCAAACGTAATTTACAACAAAGACTAAATCCCTCCCATTAGCTTGTAGCATTGCCTGAAAGCGTAGCAAAAAATGGCATTAGCGCAATCCCAAATATGGATGAATTTACTACTTTGGTATATCGCGAGCTTGACAAAAATTATGGGAAGGTTGATGCTGTTTTTATTGACTTGAAGGATGCCTTCTGTGGTATATCACACTATAAGCAAATTTACAAGCTGCTATGCTTTTATGGTATGAATAGCCAATTAGTTGGTTTAATCTTTAGTAATTTAACAAATATAACATTTAGATTTAAGGACGACGACATATTATACAACGAACACGGGCGTTGGTCAAGGCTCAATCCTCGGTTCGCTTTTTTCTTGATGTTTTTGAATGACATCAAACCTGCAGTAGACCTTCGTGTATATGTTATTCTGATGGTGTTGCCATATTTACGTGGTCTGATGATGTCGACCATATTATTAGTGAGTTGGAAAATTGTATGGAGATGTTGTAATTAGTGTGTTGATAATGACCTGACTATTAATTTCGACAAAACCAAATTCATGACATTTCATAAGCGGCATGCTCCAATTACTTGTAATGTTAAGCCTTTAACTGTTTGAGGAAAGGTGATTGAAAGGGTCTTTTAAATATCTAGGTCTAATACTTGACCCAAGTCTAAACTTTGAGCTGGAATTTGACCATGTTTTTAGTAAGGTTTGTCAAAGAATCAAGCTTCTGAATGGGCTGAAGAAATTATTTTGCAAGCCATCAAGGTGTACCATTTTGAATGCCCATGTGCATTCTGTAATATATTACTGTTTGGATATATGGTCCATCCAACCCAAAGTCTCCCTCGATAGTATTCAACAACGAATTGACAATTAGTTTTCAAGTTATTTTTATTCCAAATTAGCTAAGCTTAAGAGCTGTCGTAAAGTATCATTTAGGAAGTGAAAGGATTCGATTTCCTTGGCTGATTTGCGTAAATAATGTAATATGCTGACTGTGCTTGAAAGATTGAATTTTGTTATAATAAAATATGCCTTTAAACTCTTCCTGAAGGGAAGCCTTCTGTAGAATCCGTTAGGTAATAAGTTAAAGTATTTAGTTGAGTTTCATGAAAAATGTGAAACAGTTTAATTTGTATTTATTAGTCCCAGTCATTTTTGATTTCGAGCGAGTGGGTTTTTTTTGTTAGAAGTTTTGTTCTAGAAAGTAGTGACGGTGAGAAGAAAGACTCTAAAGATATCTATTATGGTAGGTTGATGTTGTCTGAAATTCCATGAGATAATTAAATTGAGAAGTATTATTAGTTTTGCTAATCAGCAGATTGTATTTCCATGTTGCAGAATCCACTAGTTGCATGGATACGAGTTGTGATTGGTCGGGTTGCGCAAAGCAAAGGTCAGACAACAAACAGTTGGTCTAGTTTATGTATAACACGTACAAGAGCTTGAGATATAAATATTTACATGGGTTGACTTGATGTTGGGTAGTGAATGCGCATTATACTGCAGTTATCGATTTTTTGCCACTACTCAATTCACTGGCGAGTATCTAAGCTTTAGCATCACATTCACGCTTTAGCATTTCAACGCCCAAATCCAGTTTGGGATACATCCTTTTCCAGGTTAAAGAAGGGCTTAACACGTGTATGAAATATGAGGTCTCAAAGATATAGGTCATTTATTCAGTAATAAAATCGATTATGGTGACTGGACTGGACTGGGGGGGGGGATTTACATGGGTGCGGATATTTTCGCAAGTGCATCAGGTAACTAATAGAATGTAGAATGTAATGACAGGAAGCTGATTTGTTCAATGGTATTTAATACAATTTGTTTATCCAGGTTGAATATCAAAACTTTGCATCTCTGTTTGTTTGCTTGTTTGTTTAAGGTCGATCTACGATAACGTGTGGTCACGTTGTTTTCACGTGGTAAACGGGAGAGATTATTGGTGAATTTCTGACTAATTGAAACTGGGATATCAGAACTACACAAGATTTCTAATACATACTGTAAAGGAAAGGGACAAATAAAAAACGGGGAGGAATAGTGAGCAGAGTGGAATGCGATAGAGATACCCAAACCACCATCGATAGCCCAGAGTATCCATGTAGATTAACTGCCTGCACCAAACAAAATTCATTTCGGAAACCAGTTCTATCCATATTTTTTGCATCATAGGGCATAAGTCGGATTCGAACTCCAGTCTTATTACGACACTGACAGTCAAACCTCTGAGCCTGGTTGTCTCCTTCTCCTTCTGATTTTGTGAAGTTGTTCAAGCACTTTCAACACCAGGGTATAAGGATTATCATAAACTATGAGAAATCAAAGTATTATATGAATCAATATGGTATACGTCATGAATATTCGTGATGCATGCTTTCGTTGAAAATTGTGAATCAATTTTGTTGCATTTGACAGATTTTTACCACATTATTACCTTGACTGGACATAAATATTCTTTGCCAGTAATAAGATGTTGTTACGGCTGATGTGAAAGATTTAACGAAAGTAATAATTTGTAATACTACGGCTACGAATCCAATTACTGTCCAATTACGAATTTATTAAAATTTTGAATCAAATCATTCCATCGGTATATTCAGTTTATAAATACATTAAAATTCTAACAAGTGTAACAAATTGTTTCAAGAATTTAAAAAAACAAATTAAGCCAATATCAGTTTCCATCTGCGCTACGGTTATTTCCGGTTTAAGACAATGCTTTAACAAAGACATGGCGAAACACCAGCACCACCTCCTGTTCCAGCGGAGCAACTGCCGGTACCTGCACCTGCCGCACCACCCGCTCCTTGCAGACCCGATGTACATCCTTTTCCACCATTACCGCCGTTGACGCAAGCTACCAGTGGTGTTCCGGAAGCACCACCAGCACCACCTGCCCCTCCAACTTGGCCAACCCCTTTAGCATTTCCTCCTACACCCGGTAGACCACCTTTTCCTCCAACTCCTGTCCCACCACCTGCAAGGAAAACATTTTAAAACATTTTGTTCATTATTGAACAGTAGAGTAAACTTACTGGCATTTCCACCAGCGCCACCAGCCCCGCCTGCTCCGCCAACGCAGCCACATCCTCCATTAGCCCCATTTCCACCAGGTTGACCGTTCCCATTTACTCCGGCTCCATTACCGCCAACGCCCCCAGCTCCACCTTTCCCCCCGATGGGGTTAAGTACGGGCATAGTTGAACAGGTACCCGACATACCGCCAATTCCACCATTCCCCCCTGATCCAGTAGTGCCAACGCCTCCAACACCACCAGCTCCTCCGGCTCCTCCATTTCCCGATGTACCTGCTCCAGCTCCGCCAGCCCCACCATTACCACCTGGTGCTTGAGGGCTACCAGTTCCACCTGCTCCACCTGCTCCGCCATTACCCCCACCCACCCATGCTGCACCTCCTGCCCCACCCACACCCCCGTGGCACCCAGTTCCGGTTCCCGTTCCACCTACCCCACCAGCTCCTCCGTTAGGACTTCCCATTGTTCCCGCAGCCCCAGGGGTTCCAGGTGCCCCAACCGATCCCCCAACACAAGCACCCAGTACATGATGCGTACAGAAGGAAAACGCTACAAGCAACTGGATTACTTTGATCTTCATCATAATTAATGGTTTATTTAATTTTTAAGAATTGCAAAATTTGTAACTGCTGAAGAAATTGAATCAAGTTTTGGGAATGAGTCTCGGTATGATATAAGCCAACCCAACCCAACCCGATTGCTTATATATGCAATTTTCATGTGCAAAAATCTTTCTTGAATAACATGTCTCTTTGATATTGTTGTTTCACTTTGCTCCACATTACATAAATTATTGTTGACGATATTGTTGAAACAACATGTTGCTCTCTGCTAAAAGTTTAACATCAATGCATATTGGCTTAAGATATTGCAACCGTCTGGATAAATCATTTTACTTATCTTCGTTTTAATATGCACATTAATAATTGAACCGATTGAAATTACTGTGTTAACTTAATACAGTCTTTTCAATCCAAATCACTGACTAACTGCCTTACTTCCTACATGCTATACGGCTTTATACCACGTTGATCAGGTCGCGTGGCTCTTGTTCGAAGGAGCAAACAATATCGTATGACATTATTATTTGAAATAACATGTTGACGATTTTGTCAAATGTTGAACCCATTCTTGAACCTGGATGATATGGATAAATTTTGATACTATCTGCATTTTATTTCCTTAATGATGACATCATTGCATTAATGCATACACTACTTGAACAAATGATGTTGTTGTGCTACTTAGATAATTCACTAACTTGGAATAGCTGCCGATTTTGTGCAACTGCGAACACTTTTTTTAAGATGATTTACTTTAAGTAGGGACTTCATTGTCGTGCAGGTCATGTGTAGCAAACATATAATACACTTATACAAAAAGTATGATGCCCTAAATACACATAATCCACAAACGTACCAAAATTCTCTTAAATTCCTAAAATTTTGGAAATTCATTAAAAAATTTCAAATTACATTTTTGCATTATTCGGAGGAAATTTTGAAAATCCATCTTCTCTGTTATCCAATTCGAATAGCGCTTTCTTATAAACTGTGCTAATTCTTTTATATTTAAAATCCTCCAAAATCACCGCCCTGACTGATTCATAATTATGAATTGGTTTTGGATACATTGTATTAAAACCATTTAAAAATAACTCTTGGTAGGAAAATTTCTGGAGCAATTAAGTTTGACGGTATAAAATTTACGTAATTGTCCATCAGGAATATATTGGCCAGCACCAAGGGTAGAATGGTTTGTTTCGTAAACAGTTTTGATGCAACAGGAAGACAAAAACCGTTTGCCAGGAATGCTATAAACTATTTAACAAAGATCTTAATTCTAACAAAATAAAGCGAATCTGTTTGTGAACTGCAAATTATTATATTGTTGCTGAAATTAAATAGAACTACTAATACTACTACTGAAAATGTTGTAGCTATTAAGGCCATCCAAACTGAAAAAACGAAAAGGCGATAGAAATGCCTCGAGAGATATATTTGCTGTTCTTAATTCAAAACTACAATACATTAAATCCATCCCACGCATCCGTACCATAGAGTATACTACAGTGTTTATTATTTCGTATAACACTTCTAGCATTAAAGTAAATCCATCATAGTGGCCATTAGTTCCAATGTTTCGATCTTGGAATGGGATATTTCCTAAGGATGTCCTTAAGTTCAAACTTGATGACAAGGTTGAAGGTGCAGGTTTCATAAAACTTGAAATCCATGACCATTCTTTCATCCAGGGTGGCATTCGAGGCAGATTCCTTACCACGTTGATTTCGTTCATTGGCGTGGATCAAAGCCTCTGTGGTGTCAATGTAAAGTAGTGCATCACTGAATCGTTTTATTTTAAAGGTACAGTCTCCAAAATCCTTGAAATTAAATCCGCCCCATCTTGACTCCGAACTGTTACCGTAAACAAGTGTAAACGTAGTCAAAACGATAATTACGATACTGTTGTGAAATCTGTGAAGCATTTTCGAAATTTTGATGTGAATTTATCAGAGAGTATATTGTGATTTCAGTAAATCGACAATTTACTTTAAAAATTGATTGAAATTAGAAGGCATTATTGTAGTACCTGTCTGCCTTAACCTTCGTGCAACGTTAGTATTTTCTTGTCATCCTAATCCTGTTGCAAACCCAGAAAATCTAGCATTTGTCCTTGGTGAAGGTGTGACACGTATGTATTATTGTTTATCTTATGGCATTATGTGTAGCCTATGGCACTTTCCAAGACTGTTTACAGGACTCATGTTCATTTGGTGGTGGTATGGCATGTCTTTGAATTTTGCTTTTCCAACAGGTACGAGGCTGGAACCATTGAATAATTTAATGCACTTTCAAAAATCATCTCCTTGTTTGAATTCATAGCTAAACTTCTCTTTCTGTACTAATTATTTTCCAGGTTTGACTATCCAATTTTATGAAATTTTCCTTTTTGCCATATTTTTGTGGCTCTTGTCAGAAACACAAAACTTGTATGATGAATCTGTTTGATTTTAAATATGATTTTATATGCAATGACAACGCGTTATGTATGTACTTTAGTGTTTGACAAAGATATTCTCATATTTCCCAATTCTGTTCTTGACTACGTGACTCTGCCTACGTGACCACAGCCATCGGCCTTGTTCAAGGGCATTGTCAGCCCAGGTTATGTCAGTCTGTCCGTGTTGTAAAGTCATTTGCTGCTGACGAATCAGAAGCCACCCCGTTTTAGAACATTTGAGAAGCTTGCTTTCTGTCTTTAGGGTGGATTAGTTGTGGAATAGTAATACATACAATTGTTTTACTGTTTAAAAGGACTACTTGCTCTTGAACTGCCGACTCATTTACATCTCTCTGAAGTTTATTGTATTGTTCGAGGAAGATAGGTGTTTTGTTAATAAAGTGAGTGAGTTTGGAAACAACGATTGAACACATAATATTTTCATGTGCATACTATTGGCCCCACGTCACACCCACCACGGAAGTTTCGAGGAGTAATTTAGAGCGAGTCGTTCTTCAGTTAAACTCACAAAATATGTCAACGTATGCTCTGTACAACAAATCCAGACTGAACAAGTTCTGCGAACGTTATCGTGTATGTGAAGTACCTGGTTTGCGATTAAAATAGCACATTTTTATTGTTCAAACACTTTCAACACCAGAGTAGAAGGATTATCATCAGCTATGAGAAATCAAAGTATTATATGAGGCAATATCGTATACGTTATGAATATTCGTGGTGCATGCTTTCGTTGGAAATTGTGAATCAATTTTGTTGCATTTGACAAATTTTTACCACATTATTACCTTGACTGGACATAAATATTCTTGCCAGTAATAAGATGTCGTTACGGCTGATGTGAAAGATTTAAGGAAAATAAGAATTTGTAATGCTACGGCCACGAATCCAATTACTGTCCAATTACGAATTTATTAACATTTTGAATCAAATCATTCCATCTGTATATTCAGTTTAATTTATAAACACATTAGAATTCTAACAAGTGTTACAAATTTTTTCAAGAATTTAAAAAACCAAATTAAGCCAATATCAATTTCCATCTGCGCTACGGTTATTTCCGGTTCAAGACAATGCTTTAACAAAGACATGGCGAAACCCCTGCAGCACCTCCAGTTCCAGCGGAGCAACTGCCGGTACCTGCTCCTGCCGCACCACCAGCTCCTTGCAGACCCGATGTACATCCTTTTCCACCATTACCGCCGTTGACGCAAGCTACCAGTGGTGTTCCGGAAGCACCACCAGCACCACCTGCCCCTCCAACTTGGCCAACCCCTTTAGCATTTCCTCCCACACCCGCCACACCACCTGTTCCTCCAACTCCTGTCCCACCACCTGAAAAGAAAACATTTTAAAACATTTTGTTCATTATTGAACAGTAGATTAAACTTACTGGCATTTCCACCAGCGCCACCAGCCCCGCCTGCTCCGCCAACGCAGCCACATCCTCCACGAGCTCCAATTCCACCAGCCTGACCGTTCCCATTTGCTCCAGCTCCATTACCGCCAGCGCCCCCAGCTCCACCTTTCCCGCCTATGGGGTTAAGTACGGGCATAGTTGAACAGGTACCCGACACACCGCCAAATCCACCATTCCCCCCTAATCCAGTAGTGCCAACGCCTCCAACACCACCAGCTCCTCCGGCTCCTCCATTTCCCGATGTACCTGCTCCAGCTCCGCCAGCCCCACCATCACCACCTGGTGCTTGAGGGCTACCAGGTCCACCTGCTCCACCAGCTCCGCCAATACCCCCACCCACCCATGCTGCACCTCCTGCCCCACCCACGCCCCCGGCGCACCCAGTTCCAGTTCCCGTTCCACCTACCCCACCAGCTACTCCGTTAGGACTTCCCATTGTTCCCGCAGCCCCAGGGGTTCCAGGTGCCCCAACCGATCCCCCAGTACAAGCACCCAGTGCATGATGAGTACAAAAGGAAAACGCTACAAGCAACTGGATTACTTTGATCTTCATCATAATTAATGGTTTATTTAATTTTTAAGAATTGCA
>JAQIWQ010000001.1:0-71697 GCA_034695825.1 Folsomia inoculata | reverse complement strand
GCAGGGAGGAGAAGGACGCGAGTGGAGGAGGAGGAGGAAATGGGTGAAGGGGACGAGGAGGAGGAAATGGGGGGGGGGGGACCGACTGGTCGGGCTTCTTTATTACTTGTAATACAATAATGCAGGGGCTTTGATAGTCTGTCGCTATCAATTCTATGCAAACATTGATAACGTAATCGGCTGTCGTACTGATGGGATTACAATTTAATCAGTATAATTCATTTTGCTCGTTTTTAGGCCGACATAGGGCTTATGTAAGAGTCGTGTCTGTCTGTACTTCCGTCCGAGACAAGATACAACCCAAACGGTTGAATCAAATCCGTCCGCATTATTTATAGCTCTGAACTGTTACGTATTATTTATGACAACAAGTTATTAGTGAAGCAACAATCATGTTTATCGACATCAAAATTGGAATTAACTTTCTTAGCAAGATTATCATGTGATTTTCATGAGAAAAGACCATACGTTTAGAAATTGACTCCAATGTAATTGGCCACCGGTAAAAGCACGGATAAAAATCGTCTTGTAAAGTTTTCAAAATAGAAACTGCTTTACACTGACTTCGGGTAAATCAAAATGTATAGTCTAAATGCGCAAATCATGCACACTATGTAAATAATCAATTCTCAGTTGTGATGACCCCATTAAATAAGTACAGACAGGGTAATTTGGCTCATTGTTCCATCTCATTGATTTTTAGTGAAATGTAATGGCCTTGGAGGAGGGGTGAAGTTGAGTCACTTAACTCATACCATAGACCAAAAATTGATACAAAGAAACTAAAAAACCTTCTAACCATCCAGCAGTTTACAATATTGGTCGGTATTGTCGGTGTCGGTTTTTTTGATATTATGTCTTAAATTTCATTGCAATTTTAAAAAACTTCACTGCTAAGCAATTTGGAATATTTAAGTGATACTAGCTGGAGCCCCCGCCCTCTGGGTGGAGTTATTTTAGTAAGCATACTCCTGCGTCCTCTTAAACCCCACATTCTGCGCACCGTCATGCATCCTTCATTACCCCATCGATCCCTTCCATTAACAAACCCCAGCGATTCCCCCAGTGCCACCACAAGCGATCCTCCCTTTTCACTTTTCCCTTTCTATTTTGCGCCAAAAAAAGTGATGAAACTTTAGTTTATTATCCGCCTTTCTCTGCATTTGTGCATCGAATAAAAAAGCCACTTCTCCCCCCATCTAGTTCATTTTACGACTTCAATTTCAAATTACTTTAATTGTTAGTGTCGGAAATGGTATGCGTTAAAACTTCCAACCAGATTGAACTCAAACTGTGTGCAAGCATAGCATCAGTATTTATTCATGCAACTTAAAGCCATAATATATTTGTCAATCAATCAACTGATTTGATTCAGTCGTCATTTAAGTAAATACATGATATACTTATTTCCATGGTGAAACATTAATAATACGGAGCAGGTAGAGAAGGGCTCGCTACTTTTTCAAATGGCGCTGGAAACACGTCGCGATACATTGGCGGAGTTTTTTTTATCTGCTTCACTTTATAATACATTGCTCTAATTCCAACTCTAATTCGCGATATTAGTTTACAAAAGAAATGGTAGAATTCCGGTATTTTTGTGAGCAGAATTTCAATAATAAAAACAAGAAAAGAAAACAGTGCACCGCTCAAGTAAATGATGAACAGAGAGATCAAGTTTTTAAATGAAATGTAAGGACTCGTTTCTTCATTGTCATTTTCATTCGCAAATTGTTTGTTTGACCCCAGCACATAGTAAAACTCACGCCACTTTTCCCACAATTGTTTAAATCCACCTTCATTAAGTTGAGTCAAAATACTTTTAAAAAGATCGAAAATGTTAACGACAGCAATACTGTAGCGATGTCTTATACCTCCAATGTTTGGTATACCGTAACATTTATATTTTCCATGCAATACCTTTACACTAACATATCTAACATAGTATGGTAAATACTCGGTACCAATAAATAGTGACATTTTCGCATTATATGGAGAAAATTTAAACAATCCTCCCCGTGCATTAGTTTCCAATTGGATCAGCGAATTCTCGAAAATGTGGCTAATTTTGTTATGTTTAAAATCTTGCAAAATGGCCAACCGTGAAGATTCAAGTCTTAGATCTGGTTTTGGATACATTATACTAAAACCATTTAACAGCAACTCTTGGTATGATGAAAATGGTTTGTAAATTTGTGGAGCAATCAAATCTGATGTTATGAAAAACTCGTAATAGGCAAAAAGGAATATACCGCCAAACAGGAGTGGTTGAATTATTTGTCGTTCAAATCGTTTTGGAAGGACGGATTCATATCTTCCGTTTGATATCAAGGCCATGAAATATTTCAAAGATATTTTCAAGTTGTAAAAAGAAGGCGAATATGTTTGTAAACTGTGGATTACATTGCTGCTCAAGTGTAGTAGAACAAGTGCTAAAAATACTGCGAATATTGTAATTATACATGTAACCCAAACTGAAAAATCAAAGGCGGATATCCAGGCTTCGAGATACAGTTTTTCTGTTTTTAACTCATAATCACAATAAATGACGTCTTGTCCACGCACTTGAACCAAGGAATGGACAAAAGTGTTGATTAGCTCGTACCACACGTGTTCAAACATGCCGCCATTCACGTAGCGGCCATTCCTTCCTTCATTGATATCAATGTAATGATCAAGTTGCAAAAATGTTATATTTGCTGAACTGCTCAAAGTTTGTAAAACTCGGGCTTGTGGATGACAATTTACACTACCTCTTGCGTACATTCCATTATTGCAAATTAAATGATTTATATTTACAAATTTCCCATCATTTCCAAATGTATCAACAACCACCGGTTTCCATAATGTGCGGAAGCTTAATAATGTTAGTGTTGATGTAATTGTTTCGATATTCACAAGATCGTGTTTACAGTATGGGCAAAAGAAGGTCAAGTTGGATAATTCCAAGCTTTTTGCATTTGAATACACGGTTGAATTAAGAAATCCAAAGAATAGTTTTGTGTTCCGCCAATAATCATCGTTAAATATCCAATTAGTGGGTAAGGATGTGGTAATAATTATTAACGTATTAAATGGATGCCCTCTGTGCGTATCCCGCAAGTTGTTGTATTGATAGTTGAATCGCCTGTCGATGTCCTCGACTCCAAACTTGATGATAAAGTTGATTGTGCAAGTTTCATAAAACTGGAAATCCAAAATCATTCTCAGGTTGTTGGCAGCATTCCCAGCGGATTCATTACCACTACGAGAATCGAATACAGTATACACAAGTTGGTTTGGTTCATTGTTGTGGAGCAGTGTCTCGGTGGTATCAATGTAAAGTAGGTCGTCGCTATACCGTTTTAGTTTGAAGGTACAGTCTCCAAAATCCTTGAAATTAAATCCCCTCCTTCCTAAAGTGTTACCGTGAACAAGGGTTGTAAGCGTTGATAACACGATAAGTAGGAGGCTGCTATGTAACATTTGAAGCATGCTCGGAATTTATCGACAAGATTCTGCTGTAAATTTACTTTGGTGAACTTTACAAGTATTCGACAAATCCACAATACCTTCGAAATGGACCAAGATGATATGACTATTTATTATTCTATTGTGCACTTGGTATGTCTTAGCCGTAGCGGAAAAAATGACACGTCCTAGTGCTTAACTGTTGCCTTTATATTGTTTTTAAGCCAACCTCCTCGACATTTGTCCTTGATGGACGTTCGATAAGTTGTGTTAAAATATTTCTATTATCATGTACGTGTATACGTTACACCATTTTTTTAACACTAGATAGGTATGTTCACTGGTTGAACTATGCTTTGGCATTTCGCGACAAGCTTCCGCTTCCGTAACAGGGCCCGGGTATAAATATTGAATAATTAAGTACCACTCTTAGAAATCAAATTCTTGTCGATAAATTGTTTACTGTGTTAGTTTGCAAGTAATTGGATATCGGTGAAAAAGTTGGCACAATGCTAACCTTAGCCATGAGGTGAATTTCGTTGGTCAATGGAATATTCAATTCACTACAGAATATTAGATACCTATGGCAAAGTTGAGGTATGACATATAGCATAAACTTACAACTTATGACGCAAAATTCTATGTCATAAGTTACGTTATAAGTTAATTTTTTGCTTCACTTGGGGCAGCGTCTCCTTATCATGTATTACGTATACACATCCCGTATAACATAAAATTTATAAGTTATACGTCATTTCCACGCTATTTTTTGACATATAATTAAAATTATATGTCACGTTATAAGCGGGCTGCACAGCTCCACCATTTTCCAACTTTTTTTATTCAAGTTCTTCAATTATTCTAAGTTTACTGGCGTCAAGTTTTTATCAAAAGTGTAGAGCTATCAATTCTTGAGACCGTAAGGTCTCGTAAATCCAAAAGACTTGATGCGGATATTGAGCGAGACAAACTACTGGAGGCAGGTACGGTTGGATAACGTTAGTAGATTTTTTAATGTGGGCCATTGTATAATTCTTGATCCCAAATTTTTTGTAGTGCCGCCTGGTCCCGTCGCCGAAAAGAAACGCAGACTCAGTCTGGAAGATGCCATGATTGTCAAAACACAAAATCACGAGATGGAATTGGACCATGAGAAGCTGTCTTTAGAAAAAACAAAATTGGCGTTGGAACAACGTAGGGAGGAATGATTGGAGGAAGAAGGAAGACGTCGCGACCAGTTGTCCACAACACAGCTTGACATTCAACGTCAAATGCTGATAATGATGAACAAGATTTTAGAAAAATAGTGGAGCTTACTTTTAAACAAATTTGTTATTTATTAGCTCGCGCATTGCTATGTAGCAATGGAGCAGCTATTGAACTCCCTGTCTGTCTGTCTGTCACGCTGATACATTTGCATTGCTATGCATATATCAAGATCGCTCATTTGACTCCAATTTACATTTGGAGCGCTCCATATTTATAAAATATATGGTGCTTATTTGGATGCTGCGAAAAATTGAATTTCACGTCACTACCTCATCGCTTCACCGAAAATCACTGCTTCATAATTTAACAGAATTGTACAACGCTTAATATGCATTGGCAGTGGGAAAAGTTTGGGATTTTTTAATACATGGTGTTTAGATGGGCAAATTTGTGTTCACTAAATTGGCCTTCTACAATGGAAGCGCTTCATATGTGATCAAAATTTGATTCTCAGGTATTTGGCTTCAATCGCATTTGCCATCAAAATTGGAGCGCTACAATAATTGTTCTTCATATGTGAACAAAATTGCGTTCTGAGCTATATGGCTTCAATCCAATTATGTCATCAAAATAGGAGTGGTACAATGTATACGCCTCATATGTGAGAAATTTATATTCTGTGGTGTTCTCATGAAACCTATTGTGTCATCAAAATTTTAATGCTACAATAATTGTGCTTAAATTATTGACAGAATTGTTGCAGTGTTAGCGTTTCATATAGTGACAAAAAAATGTTGTCTTCAGAACTAAATAGTTAGAGTGGTAGCTCTTCATAAAAAACTATTGTAACATTAATTTTGTCATCAAAATTGCATTCTTGTAATGGGAGCGCTTCATAACTTGAGAAATTTAATACTGTCTTTAACTTGAATTAGCCCGAGCTAATGTGTCTAATTTTTAGTGCAGAATAGACGGCATTTGTTCACCGAATAAAAAAGACACTTTTCCCCCCGTCTTTTCTGCACCAAAAAGTCATAAAAATGTTGTTATGAAAATCATGTTATGAAAAAGTCGTGAAAATGAATACTTAATAGTGTAATACTTAGAAAATTTAATTCTGAAATTCTGAAACAATAGATTTTACTTACGAGCTCTTTTCACCGTATACAACGGTTTATTAACATAAATGTCATGACTAAAATATTAAATATCAATATCAAACTACACATATACGCTACTAAGCCATCGAGGCCAATTTGGAATGTGGTTATGATTAATTGACTCACAATCATTTTATACATATAAAAACAAAATAACTTTAAACGTTTACAAACTACATCATTTAATAGGTTCGATAATTCACGGTGTTGTTAAAATTGATAACACAATGGACAACTTGACTGGTTTTCTGTCTTTTAAACAACCCTGTGTGTAAACCTGAAACCTGTATTAAGAATACATATGCACATTTCTACTATCACCTATTATAAATCTAAATCTAAATCAATCACTGAGGAAATGTTGTCTTTAATTAAAGCATCGTACGATTCCAAAATATTCACGCGGTCATCCACTTCTGAAGCGTCTGAAGTAGACTCGGTATTAAGTCCTGCTTTATAACGAGTCCCGAAAACTAGAAACCAAGAGGCCTTATAGTACCAAAGCCAATCATACGAATTATACTTTCTAATTGTTTTCTTAAGAAACCGTTCTGCTAGGTCATTTCTATTCATCTCCACAATAGATTTCAATAGTTGAATTAAAGCCCAACACTGCAGTGTGTACGAACTTTCACTGAAATGATGAATTTCATAACACAAAGCAATTAATTTTGTGGGGTTTTCCTCCTTGCAAAATATCTTTAATATCTGCTGAAGTATTATAATACATGGATGCTCAGACTCATGGGGGTCATCTACTAATCCCATGCATTGATCGAAGTAAAGGTATGCTGCTAATGCAATATTGATATCGTCCACATGGACAACTGTCGATTGCACCTTTTCAAAAAATAATTTCTTTTGATTTCCATCCGAAGGTAGCAAATGTTCGATTTTTAGTGTTTGGCATAATATTCCAAATGCCTTCTCCTTTTCCTGCTTCATTAGAAATGATTTTACAACTTGTTTAATAGCTAGAAATGTGTCAGGTCTATTAATTAACATTTTCCTATGGTTATCAATGATATTACTTCCGATAGTCATGATTTCTTCTGTTGAAGCTACATGTAATATTTGTTTAAGTATTGGGAAATATAGTTCATACTTTTGCAAACGCAAGAACAAAAGAATAACATCACTAATACATATCTCATGTCCAAACTGGATATAATCGATTTTATTCCAAACAATACGGTGTACTATGCTGTATATGATTGATTTAAACAAATCCTTTTCCATCTCAGTGTTTGCTAATCCTTCCAGAGTACTATCTATCAACTCTACAATAGGCTTGTCAAGATTGAAGTATAAAACTTTATAAATTTGCCCAAGTGACCAGATTCCTTCATAGATATTAACCAAACCATTCCTAACTGATTCAGTTATTTCTGTGTAAAGTGACAACAAAGCATCTTTTTGTAATGCCATCATTGTTTGCATAACTCTGATTATCAAGTGTTTATCAATGATATATGAATCTAACTTATTTAAAATATCAGACGGTATATTTTCTTCGGCATTATCCATTGCCATAGTGACAATTGCAAATAAATCCAAATAACAAATTCCTTTTGACTCATAAATGAAATTATCCACCGTCTTTAGCAGCTGCCTTGTTTTCATTGAATGTGTGATATTTAGTAAATAGCTCAATGTAGCGTCATCAATAATGTCACCGTTGTTATGGAAAATAAAATTCTGGACGGATAACGAATAACCGGAACAATGTTTGATAAAATGCCAAATTGTTGTCAATTCACTGGGATGTTGCACTAGGCAGGACATCTCTGATTGTATTTCATTAAATCGATCAACATCCTTATTCAGTTTAAGAAATTGTGAAATTGCTGTCAAAATTGACAAAGTGAACTGTTGATTATAATTCTCATTAAAATCATACCAATTTGTAACAGATTCTTTGAGTTTTATGACAAGATTAGTCATTTTTACAGTCACGCGCCCATTAAGTAATGATTGCATAATTGAACGGAACCAATGTGCCACACCTGACCAATAAATAAGCCCATCATCTAACACATCTGCTAAAAGTCCAATAGAAATGTCGATTGCAATTTTGTCGGGTTTAGATTCAAAATATATGAAATGGGTAACTGCTTTCCCCAAATATCTCGACAACAAATGGTCTGATCCATACTGCCGTCTGACATATTGATTTATTGTATGGAAATCTTCTACCATTGTCCTGGAGAGGCGTAAACTAAAATGTCCAGACTTTAGTACAAAGTGTTTGTTCAAACCATCAGTTTCCAATGCCTCGTAGAACTTTTTTTTATAAACTTCTAAATCACTCGGACAACTCTGCTCATCATCTAAATTCCAACATTTAGTGAACAACTCTACAACTAAAGTTTTATATGTTTGCCCAAGTTTGTCCACATTAAAATTGTCCAATAACCATTCATTATCGAACAAGAAGAACAGCTTTCGTATGATTTCTTTATCCATCTCAGTATTTCTACATAACAGCATAAAATCCCTAATCAATCTGTGAGACGATATATTGTAATCCCTTAAATCCCCACCTAGTCCGATATTGACACTACTATCTACTCGACACATGGAGTAAGCTTCGATTAACCTAATTGCCCCTTTAATCTCCTCGGAATCTAGTCTACTTTGGTCTGATTGTGAGCCGATGCAAGTTTTGTGTGACTTGTTGTCATCTTGATAAAACCGAACCAATTGAGACAAAGAGACTCCATTTGCACTAAAATACGGTAACGTCCGCAGAATATTTACAGCCAGCAACCCAGTGCTGCCATTCATTTGCTTAAGATTATCCAAAATCATACGCCAAGTTGCAAATGTGGTTGAATTGTAATTGTCATCATCATTCAATGGAGAATCCAGCAATTTTCTTTTCTCTTTATCAAATAATTTAAGGTATTCAGGCACAGCAAAATTCCTCTCAAAGGGATCAGACCGTTTTTGCTTTATAAAAGAAATAGCTTGTTGAACTATCAACGGAAAATGCTCCAATGTATCACATAATTTAGTTGCTTCAGATAACGAAACCCCCGACCCTAATCCATCTGTGACCATTTTAACAGCTTCATTTTGTTCTAGCATTTTTAATTCTATATTTCCCCCCTCAATCTGCAACACTGACTTATTCCTCGTTGTCACAATTATTAGCCGTACATTGTCCAGCAACCGTTTGCAACCTTTAATGAGTTTCACGACCAAACTATTACTCTTGTCAACGTTGTCAACTATTATCAGAATAGGCCTATGCTTAAGTTTACCATTGTAAATCTTTACAAAACCGTCAACCATATCCGTATCAGATTCTAATTTCAATGAAAGATAATCTGCTAATCTACTAACAGAATTCTTGCAACTTTCCTCACTATCTCCCTGAATCCATATGCAACTCCCTTGCACTACCTTCAGGAAGTTGACTCCGAATTTCCGAACTAGCTCGGACTTGCCCACCCCACCAAGACCACTGACTACAATGAGCTTCGTTTTTTGTTGGTGAAATGTGTGCAGCATTTCCAATTCAGTTGTTCTTCCTACGAAATTCTCAGTGGGTTCAGATAAGTCGAATGAGATGGGATCACCGTCCGAATTGATCTTCCCCGCTTGATTATTAGAAGTTGTACCTGCCAATTGGACGATTGTGCATGACAAATCATATTTATCAGTCAAGGCCTCTGTAATTGGCACAAATGTGTGTTAGCACAAACATAACATCATTTGAATTGAAAATATTACTCACCTGCGATTGATTTGAATGCTTGCGAAATTAAAGCCTGATAAAGCCTCCCGACCTTTGCCTCCTTCCCAAGGGCCAGGATCCAATGACTCAACATCTCCATGAGAATCTCTTCTATCGTCAATGATTTGTCTTTGAATGACCTATCCCACTGTACAATCTTTGATGAAGGTTGTTTCAACGAATGATAAAACTTTTTCCAGTTTTCTATGAATACGATATCCTCTACTAGAATCTTAACCACGTCTTGCACATCAACCATCGATCCACCTGGAGTTAACAACATTTTATTGCTTTCTACCTTCTTCGTTCTACTCGGCAGTGTATATACTATTTAGGAAATTGAGTCTTGTTAAAAATTACCCGAACATTTTGCCTTTTTGGAAGGCCCTGGAATTTCGTCATCGCTGGAAGCCATTTTGAGAAATAACTTCACCATTAAATTCACAAATTCACCCCAAATACTAATGTCACAAGCAGTTTAATATATTTCAGAGAAATTGATGAATGAATGACATGGAATTACTGAAATGTGCAAATTCATTCACACAACCAACGCCCAACTCAAAAGTTGATTTTGTACAATCATATCATTTCTAGATTAGGCACACACTACACCAGTACATGTCATCATCATTAAACAGTTATTTGATAAGATTGCAGAGAACAATGATTGGACCAGGAAAATGAGCCATGTAATGGAATTTTTATTACCATCCATTTATTAGCCCACAGGGGTGGATTTATCACAATCACAGTAGTCAAAAACTTCTCACTGTTATATTTATTATGAATTATTGCAAACCTCAAACCATACCACGTACTAATCCTTTTTTCAGTAAAGTCCTTTTTTTGCTTATTCGACAAGGTATTTGATGTTATGCCCAATACAAGCGAGATTGAGTTTATGCATCAAATCTAGAGGTAAAAAAAAGGTAAAAAACCCTGCTTAACTGAAAGATCATGCATGTGCTCCAATATATAGACACTTGTCCTCCTTTGATGCAACTTTTGGCAGAGGATAAAGTAATTATTATCATGTCCTTATCCAATCATTCGTACAGCCTTTTGCATACGCAGATGCATTTTTAATAAAGAGTTGAAAAAGGATTAATCCAGGAAAAGGCAACAATAACTTTGTTTTACTTTGCTACCGTCATACCGTTTCAGCCGAAGCTAGTCTCCCAACGAGGACATAGCACACACATGAATGACATACATCATCATTATTTGATCATCAATTTCTACAACAATTAATTGTAGTGGTATGTACTAGTCAATATTATATTTATGTCAAATGGGGGCAAAGTAAGTAAATTGGATCCTTGTTTGCAAACAGGTTTAGTTGTACCATAATGCCTGCAGCCTGATAACTATTTCCATCATTAATCCTCCATGGATTGATAGTTTAATCGGTGGCTTCAATTAATTATATAATAGATGCGATATCACCACAGAGTTTTGATGATAATATAACACTTTATCCATCATGATCAACACCTTCTTATTGCATGCACAATTATGTGATGTCAAAGTTTATATCATGCTAATAAACTACTAAACGATGGAGTCATTGAAAATCATAAACTATACATATCAGCACACCTCTGTCTGATGGCAGGATTTACATCCCACTTTTGGCGTACCCTTCTCAGTATGTTTAATATCTGCACTAAAAGTAAACATATTTCTTAATATTTATACCTCTTTTAGAAACGCATTTTTCGTGATTCGAACTTGGCATTCTTTTCTCAGTTTTCATTAATGTGTTTAAATCGTCCCCCTGATACTGGTTTGGGTTGGGTGGAGAGAGTGACAAAGACCATAATTTGCGTTATTACATAAGCATCGCATCGGTGAGATTAAAGCCTTATCAATTTATTAGGTATTAAGTCTGAATGCTTTACTCCTCAACAATTCGCTGCCACTTTGGTAGAAATCCACAAAAGTAGAAAATAAAAATCTGTACATGTTTAAGTACAAATATAAGGAAGTAAATTTAAATTTTAAATTAAAATAACCACAAAATTACAGGTTTTGCAAATGTAATTTAATACTTGGTCAGGAATTAGACAATAATGATTAGGTAGACCAGGCTAACAGTAAGTTTATAGAAATTAATTAAATTCGTTTCCAAATCCCAATAGCATAATTAATCGGCCTAAATAACCTCCCAACCAGAATGTGTAAACTGACGAGTCCCAATAATTTCTGCTGCCCTAAAAGGCACATCATCTCCTGTCCATAACAACCACCCACTATTGTTCCCTTCCAAAGGGATACAGGCTGGCATTTACAAAATTATCCTCATTAACTGGGACAACATGGGATGAATTGGTTGAAATTAATCTTGGAGCGTTGCAGGATCACCAGCGGCACGAAAAAATGTTCAGCGTATGTACTTGGATGTCACCTCCTCCCAGGAATAGGTGGGCCATATCTCGTTGGGCTCTAATTGTTGGGGCAGCTGCATATAGATGAATCCCACAGGAATAGAGTTTGGGTTGGTTCGTATATAGTTCATTTAAATTGGATTTTAACGTGAATATTTCTAATTCAAGGCGAGTGAGTCAGGGTGTTGAAAGTGACACCAATAAGGGAAGATAAAGATCTGTTTGGTGACATCAAACTCGACTGAATAATTCGGATGCTTTCTAAATGGTTCCTCCTCCAACCAAGTAAGGCAACTTTTTTTTCCAAAAATCTAGGTACATAATCTCATTTTGTATGTTTTTTAAACAATATGTGCGACATTTTTTAAAAAGTAGTCTAGCTACTCCCATTATAAATATGACGTGATTGTTATTCGTTAAATAATATTCGTTATTTCCAGTCGGAAGAAATTGGTAAGAAGCATGGATTCTCAACAGATAATTACCAAGTTTCGTTAAAAGTAATCAAGTCTGGACCTTGTTTTATAATATGATCAGTATTGATTTCTGTGCAAGTTATTTCTTGTACCATCAATCACACCAATGGAAATATTGATTCATTTTAGTAAGAAAAGATGGGTTGCTGTTTTGATGGTGGTGGAAATACTAAAATTAGGCATACCAAAACATTAACCCCTCACCTCCTTGATTCATGCATGTGGAGACTCATTCATGAGCAAAGCCAGAGAAACAAAGGATTAAACCCAACCCAATGTAGAAAGAGATGGTACGGTAAAAAACATTTCAACCAGTCGAATCACAAATATTTTCAAAATTTCTTGACTTTTTAAATAAATAATTAATTTGTTCTACTCAACACATGTAGACTACTCCTAAATTACATTTACAATTCAATAAGACAAACTATTGTAAATGAATACAACTGAACTGGGTATGTAAATTTTTTTCATTTCATTGTTCCCATATAGCGTTAGATTAAATTAAATGTAAATTAATGTGAAATTGTACAGTTTTTAGCTAAAAACATTTTCCCATGTGAAACATCAATGACTGACTATGGCACCTGATCTGTGAAAGTAATGTTGGTGATTGGTGAATGATGATTTCATTAGCACAAGGGGCCAAGGTCACAAAAAATGGGCTCCTACTATAGAATCGTAAAGTATGGTCCTGAAAGAATACCGAAAACTAGCATTAGCGCAACCTTAATATTTCTGATAATAGTATAAATAGATTTTTTTGACAAGGTATTCACGAACCTTTAGTTTTAGTACTAACGATCCACCAGTCTATGAATAATTTATAGGCTTCCTCTCGCTGTTGTAATGTAATATGTTTTGACATCATTTCGATAACAAATCCAGGGCTTTACGTAGTAAGGACAACTTGTTCCAAATAAGCCATGGCCACCCGTATACATACTACCAAGGGTGGACATGTCTTATTTGGAACAAATATAGTTCTCTTTTTTAATTTGCTTCTTTCTCTCTACTTCCGTCTGCGTCGTCCCCAATCAGTTAAAATTATACATCAGATTATATTTTTTTCAAAGTTGTTTCAATTCCTTGGATTTTAAATGACTTAAAGATTTCTCCCTTCCTCCCATTGACCCCATAGAACCATAAAGTATTGCCTGAAAGGGTACCGAGGAATTACATTTAAAATATTTATGACAATTCTTTTAGTATAAGTAGATTTTTTACAAATGACTCATAAACTTTTATGTACTCACGATCTACCAGTATAAATGCAAGAGTAAGTAGTAAGACTGCTGTGACATATTTTGACATCATTTATTTCGATACCAAATCCACGGCTTGACGTAGTAAAGACAAATTGTTCCAAATAAGTCATGTCCACCCCGTATATGACTAAGGGTGGACATGTCTTATTTGGAACAATTTGTCCATTTGCTTCTTCTTCTCCTGCTTCCTTCTGGGTCGTCCCAAACTGTTAAAATTAGACATTGAATTGTAATTTTTAAAACGCAGTATGGTAAATCAAATATTTTGTATACAAAACATTTTGTAACAAACCCGGAAATTTGAAATGTACTGAAACTATAAATCCGAGCTGGTCAAATAAAACTGACTTTCAAATCCAACTCGGGATCATTGTGGCGAGCACTCGGAACCAAGAAGAGCCTCACAGGAGCTGCAAAAAGAAAGAAATTCACCAAAAGTTATTCCAGGCTGACTGTACGGAAAAACGGCGTCAATCAATTAATTTTAATTCAGTTGTAAAGGTTAAAGATAAAAGACTTGGTCAAATTGAAACTATACGGGGAATTCGTTTGAAACATTCAAATTACACGAGGAAACCATTTATACCCCCAGGTTTGGAAAGCGTTGGGTAAAAGGTGACACATTTTCTTAGGAATTATGGATTTATGGTCAAAATTTCTTAAAATCGTACCAAATTACAGTTGCCAGACATTATTCTTTGGTGAAAAAACCAATGTCGATCCAGTTTTCTTAACGCTCTTCTTGTATCACTATTGAAAATTATACACAGCGTACGAAATTGCTTTAAATCCTTGAATTCTTCATGTCTAAAGACTTCATGTATCTGCAAATTTAATGGAGTTTAATTAAAATTATAATTTTTAAAACATTTCAAATTCGTGACTTGTTACAAATTAAATATTTACTTATCCAGTTAGTATAAATTGCTATAATACTTACCTTAGTTTTTTGTGAATTGTAAATGTACAGGTTATATAATCTTTATCTTTTGTACCTTGTTTTGTATAATGTTTTGTATAATTTAACAATTAAAACAAATTATTGGAAAACTTACGGAATAAACTATGGAAACATTTGCAGTGTGTTGCAATATGCTTTTACCACACTTGTCCGGCGTTTGGGTCCAAAGTTCAATCCTTTGTTGCTTTTGGGTATGCATAAATCCATGAATGTCAGAGTTCTTTTAGTATGTGATTTGAGACAGATGGAAGGTGAATGTGTTGTGTAAAAACTTGATGAAGTGAATTTTGCCCATAATAATTTAATTTGCAATAATTTAGAGTACAATTAACTGTTAATCGCAACTTCTATTAACTTACGAGCGACATTTCGCTACATTGGAAAAAGTTGGATGAATAATATTGTAATTGTACGCCCTCGTATGGTGTATTTAAAGTGCAACCTCCAAGTGTTTTATGTCGAAAATTAACTTGTTTCCTAAGCCAAAGCATCTCACAATTTCAAATCATCCATTTATCATTTTTAGGAGTGTTGCAAGTGTGTTGGCATTTTTAGGGAAAAGATTTACACTTTTTATACTTCAGCTCTGAAATAGCATGCATATGAAAACACCTTTCATTGTTTATATTTCAATCAACGATTTCGAATACAACATGACATTTTTAATTACATTTGCTCTTACATTTGAAGTCTTGAAAAACAACACTTTCAACACAGTCACTGTTCTCACCGGCACAAAAACTGGTTTGCATGCAAACAATACAAACTGAATTCGAGTTGGGCAGCATAACCAGACTAGAGCATGTATCGTCTTTATAACATTGCAAATACTAAAGCTGTGTGGATCTTGGTAATTCTTTATTTCGAAGTGAATTTTCCCCATTCTTGGAGAATGTGCACTTTTCACAAAGCTTTTTTCGAAACGTTTAAACATCTATCCGGCTAATTTTTCCTCACAAATACTTTTATACCACGCATTGTAGTTACATTGTCCCACTCTACCTGCCATGCAGCTATTATTTTTTGTTTAACAAATAATCAATGTCGGTCCCGGTTACTCAATGCTATTTTATAAGATAGATTTTTTCAATTTCTTGAATTTTAAATGACTTAAAGATTTCTTTGTCTATCTAGAAAATTATCTCAATAAGTGTCACCGATAATATTTCATAAATTTGTTTCTAAAGCAAAGTGATTTTGAATAAATTACAAATAATTTATGCGTTCTTAGTCCCAAAAACTGCTGGCAAATTGGGGAGAGCAAGGCATTACATCTTTTGATTTAAAGAATTATTCCCTTTCTCATTATCCGAGTTGGGTGATTTTGTATTAACCATGCTTGTGCTGGATTCTATGTTCAGTTCAAAATTTCAAAATGTTTCTCTTCTTGAGGGCAACTAATTGTTTCTCAACCTTTTGAAAGAAAATATTTAATAAACTTGTAACACACATTTCTGGTTTATTAACTGCATGATTTATCTGTAACATCATATAATTAGATAAAAATAAAAGCATGAAATATAATTTAGAGAGAAATATATTTACGGAAAGTTTAATGTTAACAAGAAATGTACTAAATTACTCGCATAGATCAGTATATAATAACTTTAGGAAACCTCTGGCATTGTTTCTTTAAAACAGATCATGCACGCTTCCTCTTAGATATTTGTTATATAAATCCAACAATAATGAACTAAAGAATAAAGAACAGTTTTTGTAGAATTTTTAATGTACTTACTATATATTGTATTTGTTTAAATTAATTAATTACCGAAAGTGCGCAAGTAAATACGAACACCAACAGCAGCAAATTTCTAACATAGCTGAATCCTGCGATTATGCAATTGAACTGTCTTACTATTTTATTTCATGAATTGTCACTTTCATTAGTGTGTAAATGTAAAAAAATCATAAAGCATACATCTTTGCACACTGCATACCAAATAGCAGAATCCCAAACTAACTATGATTACGGGTTTCCGTAGGTTTAACGGTTCACAATTTAGCATGGGTAGTGTACGTGCAAATGTGAATACAGTTAGAGGATAGCGGAAACGCTCCCGGAGGAACAACGAAACGATCGTATAGCGTAACATATTAAACCCGTAAAAAATCTCAAAGTAGAACATACTGTGAGATATACGCATAATCTTCACACAAACAAAATTACGTAATGTATTAGTTTAAAGTTTAAACATGGATTGATTAATTAAGTCAGCCGGGAGGGATAAGTAGATTATTCTTATCCTAGGTCTGGGCTGGGGGTAAATTATTGTGTCATGCTCCTTTACGGGAAGCAAGGGTATGGTGTGTGATATCTGGCCTTGCAACTTGGAGGATAAAAAACCGTTCGAAGTCGTGGAATTTGTGATGAACTATGCAATGAAAAGACTCCGGTGGGGGTGTTTGACAATGGATCGAACAGGCTTTATTGGTCGCTAAGCTAAGACACTACCCGACTGACTATGCAGGCCACACGGCCTGATATATACAGACATATATATACCTATGTGCTGTGCCTATGTAGCAAGCATGACGTAGCATGATCTCATGGATGGAAGCATACACATGAGACGTGACCAACGGCTACTGCATCTCCCCACTTGTTGAGACTGTTCACCTAATCAACCCTTAAAGGGAAACTCTACTCGCCCCTAGCCTACTGCGAAATCATACGCCTCGTGAGCAACGGTTGGTGTTCAACAATTCCCCCCATCTCCACGGAGTTCCCAAATTTTCACATCATCTAATCGAAAGCAGCAATAAATTAAAAATAATAAGAAATTTAAATCCTCGAAACTATTATAAGTGTAATCATTGGTTTAATTAATCAAGCTGGAAAGACTATAAACATTGCGATCCTTATAATTTCATTATCACTGGGTATACTTAGAGCAATATATTTGATGACCATGGAACAATTTGATCCGACTGGAAAACAACGGCATTCACTCGAAGATGGTAAACTTTATGACCAAGGATTAATAATTTTCGCTAAAGCAATCAGTTTAATAGTGTTTGGCTTTAGTACGTGTGCTTTTATATTTGGTTTTCTTCAAACAAATTTCGTAAATACACATTCATTATTGTGGTACCACACAGATTCCTATTCCAATGGCAACAGGTTAATAATATTCTTAGTCCTAACACTCTTTTTTATTTGTATTCAAACATTTTTAAACGACAAATTGGAACAATAGGAAAAGTTATTTTGCAAAACGATTGCTAATGGGGGACAAACTACCCCGTCGATATAAAACGTAAACGTGAGGGTAAATGGAAAGCTTTCAAACATATCCAAAAATATCGTAAAGGGAACCTTCAACAATCTCGTTATATTGATATGCACAAACCTTTACAGCCAGGAATAGTACCAGAGCACAATGTCAAGCAAGCAGAGAAATTAGCCAAACAAAAGAAGGACCATCTAGCATGTACAAACTCAGCTTTCCTTAAGTCGAAGGCGAAAGTTTTGGCTCGTCAAAAGGCTAAACTAGGCTGATTGTAGTGATGTGGTGCCAGCATCATATGAAATTTATGAATTAGAATATAGCAATCTTTAGCAGAAAGAAGAACAGCCGAAGCCGATTTTGCATTAGTAAACGAAAATTCGAAGGCGTTATCAATTGATGCAGTTCAAAAAGGTTTGCATTTTGTCAAGTGTTGTAACAATGCTAGAATCGATTTCAAACATGAAGCAGCCCGGGCCGACTTACCTATCGTCAGATTTGAAAATGAAGCAAGAAATAGTATGTCTTCATTTTCGAATACAAGAATTACAAAACTTCTAAACATAAAACGAACTACTTCGAAAGCCAACGAGAACCCAAAAGTAGAATCAAATGTAGAATCCCGTAATTTGGACGAATCGTTGAATCATAAATCAGGTAGTGTTAAAATGCGTAGTTCAGGTTCCCTCTTTCCACGTATGTCCAAGAAAAATCAGCAATCAAGACAAGATAGTTTTCACGAATCTGATGTTTAAATGCTTAATATTGGAAGAGACCGTAAAATGTGAAACTTTTCAATATCGGACGATAAAATTAACATGCTTGAATATTTAACTTGTTCTATTCCTAAAGAATGCTTGATAATCTTAGAGAATTGTGGCTTCGATTGTTTCGAATCAACTGTTATTGCAATTTTATATATTAAAACTAATCTTTAAAATCATAATACATACGGGTAACGGGTATACAAACTGAGACTCGTATAATAGGCACGTCAAGCAGCATTCACTGCAGGTCCCATGCTCAAAATGCGGAAAATTTTTTGATAGAACGGACAAACTAAAGAAGCATATTGTCGCCGCCCACCCCAACGACATAGGGCTTAGAAGTCCCAAGCCCTCTCCTTAGGTTATACTAATAATGTGGGTTCAGAACGCGATGTAATTAGACCTTGGAGATGCAAGCATTACTGGGAAAATAATGCTTGCTTACCCTCAGGCGGTCCATCACCTTTGGTGCATCGCAAATAGATTATACATGTAGCATCTTGTATGCATCTTGTAGAAAAGTGTTGGTATGTGTGCTAGTTTTATTCAGTCTGTGTCTGTAAGTGTGTGCAAATAAAAGTTCCTACATTGAACCAGTATCCAGTATCCACCACCATTCCTATCTAGCATAGCCCATCATAGCATTCGAGCACAGGAAAAATCTCCACCGATTACCGAAACAACACCTTGTAAGCACAATATACAGGCGTAACCAACCGGTTACACATATTTGTACACATAAATCAATTTAATGTTCTTCTTTTATATTATATTTTATATTTGTTGTTGTAGGGTGAGATTGAGTGCGGAGCTGATATTCCGTGTGTACTGGAGTCTTCGGGATTAGGAGTACCGTGCCTATTGGGATGTGAGACCCAATGCGAGACTGCCGGCTTTAACAACTAATAATGTCCGTTTGAAGGGAGACGAGGGGAATGTTTTTGAGGTGGCTGGATTTCGGATCCGTTTTCCACCACTCAATAACATGTGGGCCTATTCCACCAGGAGCGATAAGATGAAAGAAGCAGCTGTAATCATTTACCGATCTTCTCCCTTTCACAATACAACTGTAAAATGGAAAGCGAAATGAGGGAGCCAAGAAGCCACTGAAGAAGACCAAGGGAGGGACCAAGGGCCAACAGAAATAAACTTAAAATTAAAATGTTTGTATTCTTTTTGATCTATGTAAATAAATAAACAGGAGAAGGTGGGGAATGGCGGGTGTCGGTCCTCTATTTTTCATTTTTCTTTATTTCATTGTGTTGCTAAGGCCGAATGTTTACGATAACATTCTCTCCCACTGCTTGTGAACCTATCACAGGCATATAGGGAATCCTTCACGGGATCTTCACCGAATATCCCTTACTCAGAACTCCTTCTTAGAAGATCAGGGGACCATTATTGGAGTGTTCCTGACAGTGCAAATTTTTACATGAAATTTTACTGTAAAACTCCAAATTATAATTATAATAATTTTTCAGAAATAAAGCAGCCAGCAAATAAACCAAGAGTTGTCAAACCCAACTTGTTACGTGCAGAATCTGAGACTTTGCCGTATGAGCCGCTCCCCATTAGCAAGCCCATGAAGAAAAACTTCGCATCTGATGGTGAGAGTAACGATGATGGGGGTCAAAAAGATAATATTGTACATTGGGAGGGGTATGTGGGGCAGGGATATTCTTTAAAATTATCCATCTTTAAGAAAACTTCAATGAAATACATATAGTTCCGTAGGGGCAACACAGCCTACGGTCCCAATTTGGGAATTGAGTACTATGAGTCTCTTTGTAAGGCACTTCGTGAAATGAAAAAGGATTGCCCGTCCTTTTTTCCTCTTCAAAAATAAAAGCATTATCAGAATGAAATAATACATTATCATCAAAATGTAAATGGATGAAGATTAAAAATAAATAAATAAATAAAAATGTTTCTTTCCAGTTCGTGCTCAAATTTCCAAAGAGTCAAAAAATTTGGGCTTCATAAGGAATACCCTGGAGTCTCTAACTCCATCGAAAGCATACAATAGTTTACAATCAGGTTACGACTTATTCGCAACCACTAATGAAACCCTCGAACCAGGAGAAATGCAGTCATTCGATACAGGGATCGGACTGGTTCTGCCATATGGTGATAGTGGTCTAATTAAACCACGCTCTGGTTTAGCCATGCGAAATCAAATTGATGTGCTAGGTAATAATTGTAATATTTAAATCTTCTTACTTACAAGAATATTCTTCTAGGTGGAGTGATAGACTTTGACTTTACGGGGAGTATCAAAGTTTTACTCATCAACCACGGAAAGAACCAATTCAAAGTTCAACCTGGTGAGAGAATTGCACAATTATTAATTGTCAATGAGGTATGGTACCAGCAACAAGGCGATATGCAAAAAGTACGTCTTGTTCCAAATTTGGCATTGTTTCGAAAAGAGAAGTGCTTCGGATCTAGTGGAAAATAATAAATGAATAGTACCATAAAGTAATAAATTAAAATAAAAAATTCGTCAATTTTAATTGCATGGGGATGCAAATTGTGTAGATGTGTAGTGGCTGCATAATATTGTACATTGGGAGGGGTATGTGGGGCAGGGATATTCTTTAAAATTATCCATCTTTAAGAAAACTTCAATGAAATACATATAGTTCCGTAGGGGCAACACAGCCTACGGTCCCAATTTGGGAATTGAGTACTATGAGTCTCTTTGTAAGGCACTTCGTGAAATGAAAAAGGATTGCCCGTCCTTTTTTCCTCTTCAAAAATAAAAGCATTATCAGAATGAAATAATACATTATCATCAAAATGTAAATGGATGAAGATTAAAAATAAATAAATAAATAAAAATGTTTCTTTCCAGTTCGTGCTCAAATTTCCAAAGAGTCAAAAAATTTGGGCTTCATAAGGAATACCCTGGAGTCTCTAACTCCATCGAAAGCATACAATAGTTTACAATCAGGTTACGACTTATTCGCAACCACTAATGAAACCCTCGAACCAGGAGAAATGCAGTCATTCGATACAGGGATCGGACTGGTTCTGCCATATGGTGATAGTGGTCTAATTAAACCACGCTCTGGTTTAGCCATGCGAAATCAAATTGATGTGCTAGGTAATAATTGTAATATTTAAATCTTCTTACTTACAAGAATATTCTTCTAGGTGGAGTGATAGACTTTGACTTTACGGGGAGTATCAAAGTTTTACTCATCAACCACGGAAAGAACCAATTCAAAGTTCAACCTGGTGAGAGAATTGCACAATTATTAATTGTCAATGAGGTATGGTACCAGCAACAAGGCGATATGCAAAAAGTACGTCTTGTTCCAAATTTGGCATTGTTTCGAAAAGAGAAGTGCTTCGGATCTAGTGGAAAATAATAAATGAATAGTACCATAAAGTAATAAATTAAAATAAAAAATTCGTCAATTTTAATTGCATGGGGATGCAAATTGTGTAGATGTGTAGTGGCTGCATAGCTACAATGCTGTTCAGCACTTTTGAAATTGTATCTAAAAGTAGATGAAAAGGCAAAAAATTTCTCTCCTAATGGAAACTACGTCAAGGCTTTACAGGAAACTCGGATCGCCGCAAAGATTCTTCTCGGAAACCTTAATGCACATCAAATTTGGAAAGCAAATGACACCGGTTCATATGGCAGAACCAAGATCGTGAAGGTTTTTGAAATTTGGGGATTATCAACTATGACTTTTAACATTTTCCGCTATCCATGTTCCTCCTTCCTTCCTCCTTCCTCTTTCCATTCGCCGGTTATTCCTCTGTTCTTACAGGAACCTTTCCGCTATCCTCCACATATCCTCACATAACATGAAACTAGAACGGATACCATACTATACCATAAATAAATAGATCATATATTTCCTAAACTGTTTTCACTTATTAAAGATAAAATCCACCAAACTAAATTACTTAGATTTTTAATAAAATACTAAATTATTTTTCACATGCCCTATGCATTTTGGACTGGTATAGTTTGCATGTGTAAGTTGAACGTCGAACTTGTCGCTTTTACAATTACAGTAATATGTTAGTGAATTGCAATATAACTTTAACATTTACACATGAACATGCACCAATTCGATATCGGCATAAACTTCCTCAAACATACCACAAACGATAGTCATTATTAAATGACGAAACTCATTTATAAATTTAGTACTGCAACTAAGTACATTTAAAACAAAGACTAAATCTCTCCCATTCACGCCATAAGTTATTTGAATGTTAAAAATTGCATGAAAGAGTACCGTAGAAATGGAACTAGCGGATTCCCAAATATCTATGACAATTCTCTCCCTATCAGTTTTTTTACAAATCATTCAAGAACAACATACGCATGATGATTCGCAATGAGTGTCCTCCAGCAGATTAATAGATTTCTAATTCCACTTATGTTGGTGTTGATAAATCTTGAACCGACTTCGACTATATGAAATCTACAACTTGACGTAGCAAGGACGCATTCTTCTAAATTGAACCTTTAGTAGCAGCATCTTCTACTTCCTTCAATGACGTCCAAAACTGTTAAAATAATGCATCAAAGAAAAAAATCCGTACACCAACTAGGTTATTTATGCACTAAAATATTTTGTAACAAACCTGGAAATTTAAAAGTTTTCCCGACGTGAATTTCTTGACGAAATCAGTCTAAATTTACTGAAACTCTGGATCTGAGTTGGTCAAATAAAGGCTGGCATTAAAATCTTTCTCGACATCATCATGAGCAGCCTGGAATAAGATGAGAGCTTCAAGACCTGTAAAAACAGAAATGGTTAAAAACGCAGAAACATGACAACGTAATCCTTTTAAATGCATGTGCTAAAGATAACCTGTCAAGTTTGACGTGAGCTGAACAGTATTCACCAATCGTGAAGATGTACCAAATACATGTTTCACGTAAAGTTCTTTAAGACTCAAAGGTGAAAGATGACCAAAGCTGTATTCCAATTCACCCACCGCATAAATTTCTCTCCTCCCCAAAAATTTCAACAAGTATTAATGGCAAGGTTGAGGAACATTATCTCGACGCATTGCAAGAGACGAAGGTCATGGTCTTCGGTTTAGAATGAGCCAAGGCTTTGACAAACTGGAACCATGCGAGGAATTTCAGGCCATTAAGTCTGATTCAATCATAAGGCAAAGGGACTCATTCCGACTAAAAATAGAAAAAAGTCAATAATATATTTTAAATAACATTTTCAACTATTTTTAACCCAAAATATATATTTAATCCCACATTTATAATCTAATAAAGAACTTGATAAAATTAAAATACAAGGAAAAAGTACTAACCCAGTTATAACCACTGACAAACTATTACATTAATTAGTTCTTGCCAAATAAATTGCTAATTATTTAAATACTTATTTTGTTAGGCAGCAAATTATAATTTCAAAGTCAAGAAATTGTAGAAACTTTCAAAATTTCAACAGTTTTGTGGCAAAACATATTTAATCCAACAATTATAATGGAAAGAAGAATTGCTACAGACATTTAAAACAAACAAAAAATTTCTCGTGCCCTGTCTCATGGTATTTTTTTAATAATTTCACATATTAGTAATACTAATACAAATTGAACAATATATAATTTGAGATAATCAAATTAAGATGATGGATAAAGTACTTACCCAGTCACAGTTGGGTACGGATAAAGAAATACCATTGCACACTATAACGATTTCTGCCAAATAAATTAAAATTATTGCAAAAATTAAGACCACGAAATTGCGTAAACGTTCGAGGTTGGAATATTGCTTGCCGCACTTTCGCCCCTTTTTCTGTAATCCCTTGTTTCCCTTGCTGTTGAATAAATTTATGAATCTCATGGATGGTGATGCTATAGTGTACTTTTAGCATCATTTAGCAACCCATCAACCTGCTAAGGCTTGCTATAATATCAATTAATTTTCTTTAAGAAAAGCACTTGTCCAAATAATGCATTATACGGATATTTTATTCATCCAACTATGGCCGTGGGTGCACAAGTCAAGAGAAGCTACTACTGAATTGAATTGAATTGAATTGATTCATTTACGTCCATTCATGTCCTAACGATCACTAGTATCTGCATGATTAATGGGTTTCCACTCAGTGTTGTTTGGAGTGACATGTTTTGACACCATCTAAACCCAGGGTTTGACGTAGCAAGGACATATTGTTCCAAATGCCACATGGCCACCCGCATATGGCAAAGGGTGGACATGTCTCATTTGGAACAGTTTTTCCTCTTTCTCAATTTGCTTCTTCTTCTACTTCCTTCTGCGGAGGTCCCACACTGTTAAAATTACACATCAAATTATAATTTTTAAAACACAATGCGGTAAATCAATTATTTTACGGTTTCATTTTGTAACAAACCCAGAAATTTAAAAGTGACACCGACTCAAAGCTGTATTTCGGTTCAAGTTTCTCGCCTCCCAAATTCCAACAGGTTGGGGAAAATTATAATGAGACTTTCCAATACGAGGTTTACAATCTTCAGTTTTGAATCTAAAATACTAAGACTTTGAAAAATTGGAACCATTCGGAATTGCAGGACATTCTTCTGTGCTATTTAAATTACACAAGGAAACAATTAATACCTCCTTAATTAATAAGGGTAAAAGGTAACAAATTTTCTTATTATTGATGTATACATACCCAATCATATGGGATTGTTAAGCACTTTAATGCTTCAGAGACTTCTGAAAAAAACCGATAACTTGGAGAGGTTCTCGAGCCAGGTTGTGCAAATTAGACAAATTACCCAACTCATTTAGAAATTCTAGTACTGCAAACGTAATTTGCAACAAGGGTTAAATCCCCACAATTCACCCCATAAGCTCCTACAATCATATAGGATTGCCTGAAAGAGTACCGAAAAATAGCATTAGCCTAATTCCAAATATTTATGACAATTCTTTTAATGTAAATAATTTTTTTTACAAATTATTCATAACTATTCATTATATACTCACCAGTCCATGTATGTTTAGTAGGGTCTTCTCAGTGTTGTGAAAAGGCCAAATTGTTCCAACAATGAGCCATATCTTGAGGCCAAGGGTGGACATGTCTTATTTGGAACAATTAGTCCTCTTTCTCAATTTTCTTCTTCCTCTACTTCGTTGAGTCGTGGCAAAGCTTTATCTAATAATTTAAATAATCGTATTAAACCTGTGCCCAATTAATAAATTAATCTTATTAAACAATGTCATGTAGGACTGTTAAAATTTGAAATTTTCCAACAACAAAATATTTAATCTAACCCAAGAGCTATTCGATATTTGTAAAGTATTCAACATTTTTCTTGTAATTCCACATAATTGTAATAATTGATTTGAGAATAATAACATTTAAAACAACAAAAAGAGTACTTATTCGGTTAACTTTAGATTTAATTATAATATTGATGTATTTACTTACCTTAGTTCTTTCTGAATTGTTATTGCAAATGTAATAAATGCAATTTCTTGTTTGTCGGACAATGTAAAAAATTATTGGAAAACTCTAGAAATAACCTGGAAATATTTGCGGTGCGGTGCAATATGATTTTACCACACTTTTCCAACAGCGTTTGGGTCCAAAGTTCAATCCTTTGTTCTTGCTTACGCATAAATTCATGAATCTGAGGAGTTTTTAAGCATACGTGATTTGAGAGAGATACCCTTCTATCGATATTCGACATGAATTATAAATTAAGATTTAATAAGTAATCAAGCAATTCTTAACAATAGATATAGTTTATTATACAAACTCAGGTTATCCACTCCACATATATTTCATTTCATTGACCCGTTAATAAGTGGTTATTTCTCAGCACTACATACTTCCATCCGGATTGACTTTCTGCATTTCCACCTCCTTATCATCCTTGTGCTTATCGTCATCAATGTCCAAATTATTTCAAACTGCTGCCTCCATATCGTAGGAAGTTGGTCCATCCTTCTTTCGCATTTTCATCTTCACAATAATGGGACCAACTTTCTCTTCCGTCATGTCCGTGTTTTTGTACAAACAACAACAGCATTACATCATTATAGACGGCTCAAGAAAATCAGCAAATACAGATATTAGTACTACCAACATAACATATGCAGTAGGTATTTAGATTGATGCTTTCATTATACACCGACGACCTAGCAACTACGTAAAAAACTGACTAACAGTCAGATTACTGACTCATTACTTGACTGGTAAACTAAGGTAAAAATGCAACGCCATACAAGGACAGGCATGCAGGATATTTAAGCAGTAGTAATAGAAGGTGTGATTTGGGTTAGCTTTGGTTTATGTAATGTAAACAACCAGCTAAAGCAGTTGTACAACGTTTTTCTGATATATTACAGTTTAATTTGTATAATTCATTTTGCTAATTTTTATTACTTACGCTAAACACGAAATAAAGGCAGTCCACAAATTAAAAGCACATGCAATGGCATGAACGCTTTAAATGAGCAAGTGATTGGCATATTTATTTTCAATTGCTATACTTAGTTGTGACTGACTTACTGTCCATGCAAAGGTGTAACCCCTACTCGAATGGAAGTTGATATTTCTAATATCATATTTCTTTGTCTGCACCAATAATTGCTTCCGGTTATCCTCACTACCGTCGTCTTGTAATTGGAACTAATCTGTTTCACCCGTATAGCGTGTTGCCAAAAAAGGTTACCGACGAGACAATTAACTATACCCATCAAATCCTTGCAGTTAAACTGTATAATCCCCCCCATGATTTCAAGGCCACGGTACATAATTTCAGAGGGGATGTAGTTGACTATCTACCACAGACCGTATTGGTTTTTGCGTAATTAAATGGTTTATTGTACCATCAGATCAAGATTATAGGATAGAATAATGTATTTACTTTATTTTCAGACATTTGAAAGTTTTATTTCCCAAGTAAATATCAGCAAAGTAGCAAGCCATACACTCTCAAACCATAGTCATGGTCATGGGCAACTCTGGCAGAGTTACTGTGCCTATTTAAAATATTTAAGCCACTCCGACCACCCGGCGCTATAATAAAAAACTTGAATGCGGTAAATATCCAAGACAAACAAAAATTTTAAATTCATGACAATTCAAGGACAAAATATTTCTGACAAAGATGATTTTTTGCAAATCAATCATGAATATTCATGTACTTACGATCCACTAGTCTATTCATGATTAATGGGTTTCCACTCAGTGTTGCCTTAAGTGAAATGTTTCGACACCATCTAGTAAACCCACGGTTTGACGTAGCAAGGACATATTGTTCCAAATGCCACATGGCCACCCGTATGTGGCAAAGGGTGGACATGTCTCATTTGGAACAGTTTTTCCTCTTTCTCAATTTGCTTCTTCTTATACTTTCTTCTGGGGAGGTCCCAGGCTGCTAAAATTATACATTAAATTATATTTTTTAAAACACAATGCCGTAAATCAATTATTTTACGTCAAAAGATTTTGTAACAAACCCGGAAATTTAAAAGTGGCACCGACTCAAAGCTGTATTTCGGTTCCAGTTTTGCATACATTTCTCGCCTTCCAAATTCCAACATGTCAAGTGTTACTAGGTTGGGGAAAATTATAACGAGGCTTTGCAATATGAGGTTTACAATCTTCAGTTTTGAATGTAAAATATTAAGACTCTGACAAATTGGAACCATTCAGAATTTCAGGACATTCTTCTGTGCTATTTAAATTACACAAGGAAACAATTAATACCTCCTTAATTAATAAGGTTTGGAAAGTGTTGTAAAAGGTAACAAATTTTCTAATTATTCACACCCAATCAAACATCCGGAAAACCCGATAACTTGCAGAGTCTCTCGGGCCAGAAAACAAATTACCCAACTCTAGAAATTCTAGTACTGGAAACGCAATTTACAACAAAGATTAAATCCATACAATTGACCCCATAAGCTCCTACAATCATATAGTATTGCCTGAAGCCATTACCGAAAAATAGCATTAGCCCAATTCCAAATATTTATGACAATTCTTGTACTGTAAATATTTTTTTACAAATTATTCATAACTATTTATATACTCACAATGCTCCAGTCCGTGTATGATTAGTGGGTTCTTCTTAGTGTTGTGACTTGTTTTGACACCATTTTGATAAACAATCCACGGCTTGACGTAACAAGGACAAATTGTTCCAAATAAGCCATATCCACCCGTAATAAATGAGGCTAAGGGTGGACATGTCTTATTTGGAATAATTACTTAGTCCTCTTTCTCAATTTTCTTCTTCCTCTACTTTGTTGAGTCCTCCCAAACTGTTAAAATTGTACATTTAACAGATTTAAAAGTTGCAGCGGCTTTGGTCTGTGGACAGCATCACAGCATAAAAGGCTTTGAAACACTATATCCGAGCTGGTCAAATAAGGGCTGACTTTTCAATTTTATTCGGGGTAATTATAACCAAAATGAGCCTGTCAAGAGCTGCAAAAAAATTACATTAGTAAATTGTACAAAATATGTATGATTGGTATCTTAAAGTTAACAAACCTCGCGGAAACCTTAAGAACATTAACCAATTGTGAAGACTTTTAAAATCCATGATTCACTAAAAATGCCCAAAGGTGAATGTGTGTCAATTAATTCACCAATGCTGTATCCCGGTTCACGCACATATTGAATAGATTTCCCCCCTCCCAAATTCCAACAGGGAACATTGTGACACTTTACGAGACGAAGGTCATAGTCTTCAGTTTTAAAGGTAAAAGATAAAGGACTTTGGCAAATAGGAACCATTCGGGGAATTTCCAGCCATTCTGTAAGATTCAAATTACACAAGGAAAAAATAATACCTCCAGATTTGGAAGGTGTCGTAAAGAAACAAATTGTCCTGGTATCTCCTGGCTTCTGGAAAACCTCGATAACTAGGTAAATCACTCATGGACCTATTCATAGATACAGAACAGAAGTTGTGGAGTATTAGTTTGGTTAATAAAGAAGGACATAAAATCTTAGTTCAGGATGACTTGAAAGACATACAAGTTCTTATTTTGGGAAGCATATCTGCACCGTGTAAGAAAGGTTTGCAACGAACAGATTTCAGCTTTATTTCCTGAAGAGACTAAAAATCCCGCTTGCCACTTTCCCCAAGGCGTATTTCCAAGCGTTTAAATATCCGTCCTACTAATTTTTCAATACAACCACTCATAGTAGTTGTTTCCTAAATCTCCTAAACATTTATCCGACTATACCTGACAACTATCATTTTTTGATTTTTGAACATCCAACCAATGTGAGACCCGTTTTCTTAATGCTTTGCTACTTCCTTCTATTTGACCGGTCCTGGACCTAAAAGGAAATTGTTTCAATTCTTTGAATTTTAAATGACTTCAACATTTCCTCATTCATCCCTTTGACCACATAAGCTCTTATAATCATAAAGTATTGCCTGAAGGAGTACCGAAATAGCGCAATCCCAAATATTTATGACAAATCTTCTAAAATAAATCTATTCTCCACAAAATATTGACGAATATTAATGTACTCACCATCCACCAGTCTAAATGAGTGATTAATAGGTTTCTTCTCACAATTGTGACATGTTTTGACATCATTTGGATAATAAATCCACAGCTTGGCGTAGCAAGAACAAATTGTTCCAAGTAAGCCATGGCCACCCGTCCGTATTCAGCTAAGGGTGGACATGTATTATTTGGAACAAGTTTTCCTCTTTTTTAATATGCTTCTTCCTATACTTCCCTCTGGGTCGTCCCAAACTGTGAAAATTATACATTTAATGATTTAATTGTAATTTTTAAAACCCAAAAGGGTAAACCAATTACGTCAAAAATTTTGCAATAACCCCGGAACTGGATTCGAGCTTGTCAAATAAAGACCGACTTTAAAATCGTATTCGGGATCATGTTTATGATCAATCTGAACACGGACAAGCCTCCCAAGAGCTGCAAAAGGAAAGAAAGAAATCGTTCAAACAATGAAATACGAGAATTATCTTAAATTAAGGTTAATAAGCATGGCATCTTTGTAGTACAAAATACAAGTTTAATACATCAAATACAAAATAATTTGATCATGTAAAATGATTTGTAAAGTATCAAATGATGGTCAATTTCACATAATTGTAATAAATGATTTGAGAATAATAAAATTTAAAGCAGCAAAAAAGTACTTATTCGGTTAACTTTAGATTTAATTATTATAATATTTAAAATATTTACTTACCCAAGTTCTTTCTGAATTGTTATTGTAAATTTTATAAACACAATCTTTTATTGTAAATGTAATACACACAATCTTTTGTTTGTCGGACAATTTAAACAAATTATTAGAAGAATCTAGAAATAACCTGGAAATATTTGCGGTGCGGTGCAATATGTTTTTACCACACTTTTCCAGCGTTTGGGTCCAAAGTTCAATCCTTTGTTCTTGCTTAAGCATGAATCTGAGTAGTTTTTAAGCATACGTGATTTGAGAGAGATTGAAAGTGGTTTGTGAACAAATTTAGTGAATTTTGTCCATAATAATTTATTAGCTATAATTTAGGGTACAATAAATTGGTAATGGCAGCTTCTCTTAACTTACGGGCCGCCATAGGTTGGATAAATACAATATCTAATATTCTAATTATACGCCCTTGTTTGGAAAATTTAATGTGCAACCTCCAACTGATTTTTGTCAAAAATTAAGGTATTTTAGTAAGCAAAAGCATCTATCCATTTCGAGTTATCAGACCTCATTTAAGTTATCATTTTTAAAAGTTTTGCAAGTGTTTTGTTATTATAAAAATAGATTTAGACATTATATACTTCAACCCGGAAGAAGAATCCCTATGAAACCACCTTTTAATGTTTTTAACCACATAGTACACTTATAAAAAAAGGGTTTCTAATGCAGCCACCCTGTTACGCGACTTAAATGCACCAAAGCTAGTTTGCATGCAAACTTTACATGAAATTAATTTCGAGTTGCACAGTATACGGAAACCATGTATCGTCTTTATAACATGAACTACTAAAGGTGTGTTGATCATTGTAATTTTCAATTTTTAATTGAATATTTTTTTGAATAAATACCCCATTCTAGGAGAATGTACACTTTCCACAAAGCGTTTTTCCAAACGTCTAAACGTCTATGCGGCTAATTTTTCATCACAAATCCTCCTTTACTACCCTCAGTAGATACTTTGTCTCACTCTACCTTCACCAGGTATCATTTTTTGATTTAATAACCAACCAATGTCGATCCCGTCCAGTCAATGCTCTTCTATTTGACCGATGTTGGACACAAAACGAAATTGTTTCAATACTTTGAATTTTAAATAACTATATGAATGACTTGAGATTCACTATAAACGGATTCCACATAGAATTTCATGTTCTAGTTCTGTAATGCTAACAATGGCTTTAAAATAATGATTTTTATTGGGTACAGCATTATTCGTTTCATTCTTGTTTCCCCTAAAACGGTCCAAACTATTACAAGTATCTGGTTTTCGATAGTTGATGAAATAAATTAATAAGTTTGTCATTTATTTGTAAAGGCGTTTCTGCGGTCTGTGGTTTTTGTAATCAGAGGAAAAACTTGATTTATTAACTGCAAGCTTTAAGTTTGATATGCGACAATCAATAATTCCAACTTACCCTACTCAATGGAATTGTTTAAAATAAAAATGCAAATGACACTGGAGGATGTTTGCAAATGATAACAGGAAGGTACGTTACTAATTTAATTTAGGTCAAATTCCTCATCCTGGTTTATGTAATACACACGATTACATGAACGAAGGATACTCCAGCAATGTAGTTTATTAGTATGCGGTTTGGTCTATATTGTGGGATAACACACTACTAAATAATAATTACAAAACCAGTTCGGATATTGCATTGTATGAAAACAGAATGGTTGGGGGCGAATTAAATGTGAGCCATAATGTGTATGCATATTCCATACTATGCCCTTGCCTAACTTTTTGCACGCCAATTTCCACGAAATACATAAAGGCAATACATGTTACCATGAATGAGCATCATCATCGCATTACTGGTTTGGTTTACCAGACAGGATGTCAATGTTATACCAAGAATTTGGTCTATCCTGTCTCATTCCAATGAACAAAGTGAATCACATCCACATATTCTCAGATGAGTTAGGCAGAGTGCGTGTGAATGAATAGTAGTGGTTCCTGCATGCAAGGTATTACATATACTGGCGTTGCAAGTGCTGGTGGTGGGAGGTATTGCTCTCACTCTGTTCATTAAAGGTCTTAAATTCTCTTAAACATCTACTTAATACTAAAGGCCATGGACAATAATGAGAGTCCCCCTGAATATCCAGGTAATAAGCATGTAAATCAAGACAAGAACCAAATGCATGCCCTGCTGCATGTGTATACATATGTAATTTAACATTACTGATCTTTTATTCAATTAAGGTTTCGGTTCTGAATCAAGGGCACCACCTGCTGATCAATCTGCAGAAAACGAGAGGGATAAAAAGAAACGACAAGAAAATGTAATAACTGATCAATCTCAAGTAAAATCCATAATTAATCCATTAACCACCCCGTACGTGCCATCGACACACCATACGCAAAACACGGGTTGGGATTGCTGCATTTGTATATCTTTTAATAATTGTAACAATCATAATCACAACAGTTCGACAAATTGCTGCAATTGTTGTTGTTGCGATGGTGAAAATGGGGATGACTGTTGTGGGGAAGACTGTTGTGGGGATGACTGTTGTGGGGACGACTGTTGTGGGGATGACTGTTGTGCAGGGGGCGATTGTTGTGCAGGGGGAGACTGCTGCTGTTTGTGAAATCAGTGTGTAATAAATTTAAATTTTAACAGGAATGTCAGCTTTTTTAAATATTCTTTACGTCATTATTTGCATCCTTTATTAGTAACCAGTTTAGTTAATCTGTAATAAACAAGGACGTAAAACTTTAGTTGGGGATAATTAACAAATTGCAAGAAATACAAGTTCATACTGTGGCAAGCATCTTTGCACCAGGTTTGCAACATGCTTAACAGGATTAAAGAGTGATTTCATTGAGAGAGACTGAAAATTACGAGCTTTTCTACCGCAGTTTTTGCAGCTATGTTGCAGGACCAAACTTGTGCAATGGGTTTGCAAAGCTTTTCTTGCCTTTGGGAGAAAGTAGCTTCTCCATTCATCTTTACTCGGAGGCACTTGAGTTTTAGCAAGTGCAACAAGTTGTTTCCGTCAAATTTCTTTAAATTTTAGCCAATTCCAGTTGCCAGAGATCAATTTTTGGTGAAACAATGTCGGTCCCGTTTTATTAACGCCCTTCTTACTTCACTACTGCAGATTATACTAATGCAAGTTTTTGCATTCTAAATGTCTGCAGACTTTTTCAAATATCTGCAAATTTAATAGAAGATTTAAATTATAATTTGCAAAACATTTCAAACAAGGTATAAATTAAATCTTTACATTCTGTCCTGAAGACCATAAGAACGGCTGGATTAGTGGCCACATGATTGGTGTTGGTAGTTTCTTGACAGGAAGAATCAATATCTAACCTTTTGTTATCATCCAAATTAGATGAATTCATCATTGTTCACCTTGGCTGCTTTATCTAATAATTTAAATAATCACATTAAAATGTGCCTAAATTAATAAATTAATCTTAAACAATGTGACGAGGTTTGCAAAGGCCAATGGCCAATATGCAACGTAGGATTCTTAAAATTTAAAGTGTTCAAACAACAAAATATGTAATCCAAATTCAACGAATGCAAAAATAGCTGTAGGATATTTGTAAACGTTTCCAGCATTTGGGTCCAAAGTTCAATCCTTTGTTGCCTACGCATAAACTCATGAATCTCGAAAGGTTTTTAGTATGCATGATTTGAGACATTAAATTAAAGGTGGTTAAGCAAAAATTTTAATTAACTGAATTTTGTACATACATGTAATTTACCAGCAATAATTTAGAGTACAATTAATTGGTAATGAATGGCAGCCTCTCTTCACTTACGAGCATCAGCACAGTAGAATGAGGAAGATGGATGAAGGAACTACCTAATATTGTACGCCCGTGTTCTGCGTGTTTAAATTGCAGCCTTCTCATCCTCGCCCAAGTGTGTTTTGTAAAAAATCAATTTATTTTGGTGAGCAAAGGGAAAAGCATCATTTCGATTTATCAGACCTCTTTAAAGTTATTATGAAGCGCTGCAAGCTTTTTATTTTAAGACAAAGGATTTACACATTTTGTACTTGATCTCGGAGGAACATCCATATGAAAACACCTTGCATTGTTTATATTTCAATCAACGGTTTTGAATAGGATATACAATTTTTTAATCACATTGCAATGTAATCCTAAGCAACAGCTCCTAATTCAACCATTGTAAGTATTAAATGCACAAAAACTAGTTTGTATTCAAACATTGCATGGCATTTATTTCCGGTTGGACAGTATACCGAGACCAGAGTATTGTCTGGATAACATGGACCGTGTTGATGACATGGCAAGCACTAAAGATGTGTGGATCCCTGTAATTCTCTATTTTTAAATGACTTTGTCTTAAATACTTATTTATCCCCTTCTTGGAGAATGTACATTTTCCCCAGTACGTATTTCCAATCGTTGAAATATATTTACATACGACTAATTTTTCATTTCCTAAATCTCCAAAGCTTTATATGACTCTAACAGTTAGCTATCAGTTTTGTATTTGACAAACAAACTATGTCGGGCCAGTTATGTTAATCATCTTCTTGCTTTGTCCTGGACCCAACACGAAATTGCTTCAAGTACTAGAATTTTGAATGACTTAAATACTTATCTGCAGAATTAATCCTAATAAATAGCATCGATGACAATCCGTAAAATGTGTATCTTTAAACCAAAGTAATTTCCTGTAAATTGCAAATAATTCATACGTTCACAGCCCCAAAGAAAATACTAATTGCTGGCAGATGAGGTAGAATAAGTCAGGTTTAGATATTTTTCTTATTGTGCTGATTACATAAGTTTGAATTAACCATGCTTGTGAAGTAATTGTATTCGTTACTATAATTTATTATTTCAAAAGCTTTAAATATTTCTCTTCCTCTGAGTAACTAATTAACGAGCTTTTTAAAAGAAAATATCTGATACATTCTTAACGCAGATTTCTTGGTTTATTGATGGATTTATTTGTAACATCATTTAATTAGTTAAAGATGATAGTATTAAACATAATTTAAAAACTTTATGGAACCGTAGGCATTGCTTCTTTAATACAGATCTTGCAGGCTTCCTCTTAGATATTTGTAATATAAATCTAACTATACATAATAATAAAATATTGCTGAATTCTTGTGGTAAGGAATCGAATTATTGTAGCAACTGGCCTTAAATACGATTAACTACTTATATGAACATTGGTTAATAAGTTTTTGCACATTCTTCTCTATCACATACATGGTAGACAGAAAATTTCATGTTGTAGGTAATTACAAGTAAGCTATATATACCTACTCCTGAAATAAAATAGCAAGACAGCGCATTTGTACAATAGGGATATTTTGCCATATCGCCGAAAATGTCTGACTTTGCTAATCCTTCGTTTATGCTAATGACCTTTTCTGCTATTTTATTTCAGGAGTAGTCACTTTCATCAGTAACCGCCGAACATACTTCATTGCAGACTACATACCAAATGGCAGAATCTCAAACCAACTACGATTATGTACGGTTTGCCGTAGGTTTAACAGTTCAAAATTTAGTATGGTTAGTAAGCGTGCAAATGTTAGCACAGTTAAAGGATAGCGGAAACGTTCCCAGACGAACAGCGGAACGATCACATAGCTTGGGATAAACAGGGCTAGGCGCAACATTAAACCCAGTAAGAAACTATCTATCTCAAAGTCGTGAATCAATTATTTTAAATCAAACTGCTGCCATGGCCCAAATCGGTAAAATTGATGAATAGTTGGACATCCAGGAAAATTTTCTACGTTTAACGAAAGCATTGGTAGATAATTTGGTGTCATAGCTAAGTTGAGAGACACGAGGGTCACTTGGCATCCAGTAGCCAAACCGTAAACAGGCGGAGTTGATCGCGAAACACCAATAAAAACCACAAAAGTTTTAACAGAGCAAACCACACCGCAATGTGGCAGCAAAATGGCAGCATTCATGGTTATGATAGAAAAATTTAAAAAATCGGTCGAGATTAAAAAATAATTTAATGATCGATGCATGCATATTGGATTTACATTTATATCCTCATGTTACAAGCAACTCAGTATTTGACTACATGTGTTTAGCTCTGGAAATACCATTGGTATAAATACCAATGGTATATTAGTAGAAATACCAATTTTATTCAATGTCCTGTATGTCATAGAATAACCTCAGTTGCAAATATTCATCTCAATTCAGAAGTCGTGAATTGAAATCACATTTTTTAGGAATGTAAATATACCAGGCAACATAAAAACTAACCGAGCAGCAGAGATTATTGATATTGTGCAATTTGGTGAGTTATCCCTCACCACCGAACAGTTTCCACCTCCAGCTAACAGGAGCTTACAACCATTTCTTTGACAATTGTTCAGATTGTTCAAGCAAGACGGCTATGTTTTACTGCGTTACTACGGAGTTCATTAGGCTTTTTATCACTCCCTTTATCTTGTGCACAATTTGTGAAAAATCTACAGGCAAAGAATGCAATTCTATTGAGCAATATAGCTGGGTTCAGTTGCGAAGTCCAAACCAGCAGTGCATCTTATCCGATGATTTGACACTAATGCCAGTGAGGCGCGTTATAACCCAATCCTTGGAACCAACACCACGTCACCACAACTGTAATGCAGGTTGAACAAACTAAAAGACATTTTTTAAAGTTGACCGTCAATTAATAATGTCAGCAGATAACAAACAGGTCAAATCTTCAAACTCCACAAAACCAGGTCTGTTGAAACCATTTTAATATGTCTTCCATACCCAATGTATGAAATTGAATTGTATTGAAATTGTTCTTGTTAAAATAATAACAAAATGGTGAAAGCAAATAAGAAAGTTCATTACAGGGTGCATATGGCGGAGATAATATTTATGCAATTATTGAAAAGTGCAAGAATAACAAAATAACAAAGATAACAAAATAGATCTAAAAAATGGTATAAACTCTTTAAAGGGAATTTAACTTGGAATACAAAGAGACAATATATTGAATACAAAATAAATGTGCAACCGCATTTAAAAAAATATTAGTTTCCAGCTAAATATAATGGAATGCCTAAAGTTCCACAAATATTCAGGATTAGTGGCATGCTCTGTGTGGTCAGATGCATTTGAAGAGTTTGCCGAGCGCACGGCAATTAAAGTTTTGTAGAATGCAAACGTGTACAAATATGCAAATAAAGTATTCTACTAATGATGATAGTACTGATTATTCTGCAGAAGATTTTCATACACAGAATTAAACAATATATGCGATATACCACCACAATCAAAACAATCTAAGTCAACCACTGCAGCAGGTTTTTCACCTGATGTTAATTCATCTTCTATACATCCTAAAGAACAAGGAAAAAAACGAAAAATTGTCTGTAAACCTATCCTTACTGCATGTTTTTTGAAAGAAATTTCAAATGACAAAGACGAATTTATTCCACTAAACAATTTAAAATCTGGTACTAGTAAAGAACAGGCGGTAGCAATCAATCAAAAGGTGGTGGAGTAGGGGGTGTGCAGCGATAACAGTGGTAGAGGAAAGAGTATAAAAAAACGGCGCAATGCGTCAGAAAAACGAGGTTAAGTGGGAGGTTCTAAAAAACAAAACGCAGTGGGGTCAGTAAGTCTAGAAAGGTTGATCAACTAGGATCTGGAAAACGACGTAGGCCAAAACAAGGAAGAAATTCCAAATCCTAAAAAGCTGCCAATTATTCATTTTATCTATTATGCATCTGGCGTACAAAAGTCACCCATTATTCGCAAGCATTTGTTAACCATCGAATTTTCGATACCTTTCATATTTCTGGACTCAGTCTCATTTCATCGTTGCACCAGACCTCTCGATAAATAAATTTACTTGTGGTTTTTGTGTTTTGTTGTTTTTGATATCTCGAAATGTCGTATTTTTACGACACTGACTCCGACTGCGACTACTCTGATGAGTTAGAGCATGTTTCAGTTTTTGGGTTAACATTCGGTGACCTGACTGAGGCCCAGAAAGAAGCAGTGGGCTTTGTCTATCGGTGCCAAGTTTGTGGTGTTCTAGGCATGGATATGTGGAAGCCCTGCCAGGACCATATCCATGCCAACGTGATGATTGCCGAGTGCAGACTCTGTCTGGAAACTCGGGATACACTAGTAGAAATGCTAGTGCATCTGTACCTCGATCACATCGAGATCGAGGACGACAGATACAAACTGACCAACTTCCAAATCGATTGCAGGGTGTAGAACGCCCTTTTTCCACAAAATAACCATGTTGTTGCCCAACAACAGGGTTAAACTGTAGTGCTTTCTCTTTTTATTTCATGTAATGTGTTTTTTATTATTGACTCCTAATTTAATTACTTTTGCACCATTCACCAAAAATGCAACTCATTGATATTAAGTGTATCTGTTTTTATTTAATTACAGGAGACCCAGTAACATTATCTATAGTGACAACTTCCGGTGTCCATCTTTTGAATGCCCGACATCTCCCTTCATTATTCATCCCTTTACACTGACAACTATCATTCTCGTAGCAGCACTAATCCTCTTTCTACAAAAATCAAACATCTTTAAATCAACTTTAAATTGCACGTAAGTATTCCGTTTTACAATCTTGGAATATAATACAATTATGCATACAGATTTTTAATGCGTATTTATCCGTAGGACTTGCCGTTTCCGCCAACTTTTGCAACCGCACCGCCGAGACAATCCTCACGAAGAGGATATACAACACACATCTTCACGGGATTCGTTTATCATGATGCATTTATTTGTAACATCATTTAATTAGTTAAAGATGATAGTATTAAACATAGTTTAACAACTTTAGGGAAGCGTAGGCATTGCTATTTTGATACAGATCTTGCACGCTTCCTCTTAGGTATTCGTAATATAAATCTAACTGTAGGTAATAATAAAATATTGCTGAATTCTTGTAGCAAGGAATCGAATTATTGTAGCAACTGGCCTTAAATTCAACTAAGTACCCTCCATCCGGGATAGCTATGGAATGATACGGCACCATTAGCATTCTGCCACCATCAGAACCAGGCACCATCAGATAGCTTGTGATAAACAGGGCTAGGCGCAACATTAAAGCCGGTAAGAAACTATCTATCTCAAAGTATAAGTCCCGTAATCTCCAGTTACCCCATACTTCCTCAAATTTGAAAATATACGAAAATAACCGCTCATAACCAAGCAGTCCGCCCCTTCCCCTTTGAGATTGCTCTCGCAGGGCAGGGATCTCCACATGCTTGGAGTGCTAACCTAACCTAACCAAACCAACCGAATGAATTATATATCTTTCTGAATAGAAAGAAGAGTAATCAGCCACACTGGACAAGCTTTGCAGCCATATCAACCTGTAAAAAAGGAAGACCTCTACACACGTAGGCCTAGTAACATTGTGAATAAATTATTTTAAAATAAAACTGGTGCCATGGCCGAAATCGGTAAAAGTTGATGAATAGTTGGACATCCAAGAAAATTTTCTAAAAAATTACGCTTAACGGAAGCATTGTTAGATAATTTGGTGTCATAGGGTCTGGTACGAATTTTTCCTGATGCGAAAAAAGAACTCTGTTCTTCTGGTTGCCACTGTTTCGAGTGGGGTCGTAAAAGTGCAGCTGACATCAAGAAAATGTTTTCAGGATGTCCCACTAAAAAATCTGACGAGGTGATGTCGGAAATGCAGTTGAGCCATTTTTTAATAAGGATGAAAGAAGATAAAATAGTGCAAGTGTTAAGAAAAAACTTGGGCAATATTAAATGGGTACCATTGGTTTGAGAGACACGAGGCTCACTGGGTATCCAGCAGTCAAACAGTAAACAGACGGAGTTGATGGCAAAACACCAATGAAGACCACAAAAGTTTTAACAGAGCAAAACGAAACGCAAAGTGGCCTTATGCTTTCGAGAATATACACTAGTTTATAGAACTTTTTACTCCTTATTACAGACATTCAACGCATAATTAACGATCTATTTAGTTATTACCTAGTTTTATTTTTACTTGATACTACCTTACATGCACTGTATTCATTTACTATCCTTACGTATATAAATTATCCAGTTTATCCTAATCTAAATTATAAGAACTCCAACGCAAAACTACCGAATTTATTTATTACGTATATTATTCCATACATTAGAAAAATATTATGATATAGAAAATTAGCAAGTTGCTGTGAATTGGCAGAAGGTACAGATTTTGTAGCAATATACTTACGAAAATGATCTATAAAGACAATAATGAATTGATTATTTCTAGGAGTAGTAACCAAGGGGCCTATTAAATCTACATAACAGCCTATCAAATAAGTTGTAAATTGCAGAAGGTTTTAAAGAACTATATTGTGGAGAATTAAGAGGCTTTCTTTTACAAGGTATACAATTAGAGACATAATTTTGAACAGCATGGAGTAAATTTGGGTGACAATATTTTTCCTTACTTTTGGTATGTGCAGAAGGCACCTGCATGACCTGCCATTGGATGGTCATGATGAGAAAAAAGAAAGGAATTTAACAAAGAAGAAGGAATACAAATACACTTATTAAATTTAGTATAATATAGAATATCATTATCTAGTTCAAAGTATTTTTTAGCATGTACAGTATTAAGTAATTTACGAATATTAGCAAGAAAAGTATCTTGTTTTTGTTCCTTAATTAATAATGATCTAAAGTGTCTAAAGTATTTATAACATTATTGTTAGAAAGAGGTATTAAAGGAGCAGAAGGAAATTTTTCTCCAAACTCCATTTCACCTCTGAAAAAACTTACCACTCTTTTTCAACGAAAACTCCGTTCTCAGGGTTCTGCTTCTCCACACCCTGATGTTGCTGTTGAAGAACGAGAACTTAATCGTGTTGGCCGTGTTAGACATTTATTAGACCATCAACATTTTAGCTTTGATATTTCCATTCCGTATGCTTCGCATTCTAATCCTTTCAATCTTCTTCCTCAATTTATTCGATACAACCCTCGTCTTAGTACACCTCGATATCGTGCATCTGCACCTGATTTAACTTATTCTTTGTCTCCAATTTCTTCTGTCACTGCCCAGAATCCCAAAATCCAAAAATCCAAAACGCATGACAGAGGTTTGATAAGGTGTAGAAGAGGTTAGCATAGCGTAACAAAGGTGACCTGTGTTGGTTTTTTGTGGCATTGAATTCATATTCGTTTGAATTTCAATCATAGATCTTAATAATTTTGATCCCAGTTTAACGTTTAACACGGAGGGAATGCTAGACATTGCATACACTGCCCGAATTCCTTTCCAATACATTGGATGTGATTTCTAGACCCTCAGTCCCATTTTGAATTTCTTCAATCATGGATCTTAATAATTTTGATCCCAGTTTAATGTTTGACCCCGAGGGAGTGTTATTAAATTCCCAGACAGAAGTGGTGTTTATTCCTGATCCTCCTGAAGCTAAGAAGCCTCGATTGCCAGTGTGCGGTTGGCAAGAGCACTGCAACTTTCTGGAGTTAATTAAGCTTATTGAAATTATCCATTAACTCATAATTCGGGCAATAACATTCGTTGTAAAGACACTAATTTCATGACTAGCAGCTGATCCGGTCCAAGGATGCTGAAATTGCTGTATTGCGGGAGCAGTGCCAGAAGGATAAGGAGGGACGTTCTCGAGTGCTCAGTATAAGTTTAACTTTCAATCATGGACAATGATTTTTTGTTTCACGGAGATAAAATTATGTTTCAAATCAACGGAATCAACGATACCTGGATTCCATTGATCTTACAATATCTTACACAACTATTTTTGTTCCGTTTTCTAAAAAAACGATACTAATGAGATAAGCGAACAAGACCCAGATAAACTGCAATCTACTAAACGTCTGCGTACACAACAAATTAGAATTTCAATGAATTTGTCGAAAAGGAGAACTGAAATAAATAAATTGAAACCTGCTATCTCTGTATTTTGCGTCCCGCACTTCCAGCCTGACCTAATTGATCACACTCTTGATAGTACTCCTGACTAAAGTGACCTCCAGCATTTTATTTATTATTTGAATGAATTGGTTTAGCAAATCTTAACAATGAAGCTGGATTGCTTGTCTATGGTCGAACGTAATTAGGACAGGTACGTTCTGAGGCAGCGTTGGATAGGTCGACACACTGAATAATCGAAAAGTTCCGTTAAGAAATGGGTGTAGAACACTAGATATCTGCCTGGCGCAAAATCAATTGCTGTTCTGTGACCGCTTAGGCAGTACTGAATATTTGCTTTTAGGAATATGAGTTAAATTGAGTTTTATTGACAATAACTGCCAGATCCTTAAGACGCAAGCTAGATATAGAAATTGGATACTTCCCTGGACCTAAGCTAAGCATTCTCATATGCAATACTAAACAAAAACCAGTTCCTCCGAAAGCTGGAGTTTATAAGATTGATTGTGGCATGTGTCCAGCGTCTTATGTAGGTGAGACAGAACGTGATTATTTGACAAGAATATTGTAACACGAAAAGGTCATAAGAAGAAAAGTAGTCACATCTCCTGTCGCATTGCACATGGCTGAAAATAACCACAATCTAGATCCATCATCTTACAAATTACTTTTTAAAGAAAGAAGAACGTTCTTCCGGAAATTCAAGGAAGCTTTATCTATCAGAAGTACTCCGAACAAGCTGAATGTTTCGAAAGCTCTCCCCATCAACTCGATATGGTGCTCAACACTCGTACCGTTTTTAAATTATTGACAATAATGATCACTATGTAAATTATTTAACAACGATAGGAAAAATTGTCAAATCATCTTCAAAGTTCTGATACCGTCTTGTCTTTTTGGAAAGTTTTTAAAGATTGACCTGATGAAGGAAACTGAACGTTCCTGAAAGCTTGTCTTAATAAATAATGTTCAAAGATATGTCCTCTAATGCCGTAAATCAAACTTTAATAAATTGAGTTTTGTCTCATGGCCTTTAGCAACCTCCGCTGTCTTCTGTTAATCTATCCATTTACAATACAATCGTTCCTCTGTTCGTCCAGGAGCCTTTCCCCTATCTTCCAACAATCTTCACATAAAATTAAGCTACTGTAGAACACGTCAAGCTACTTACTAAATACACCACAACTAACTAAATAATGTGTATCCCTTTCAATTTTAAAAAGCAGCCACCAAACTAAATTATTCAAGTTTTCACATGCCCATCGCATCTTGGACTTGCCTATTTGATTGGCTTACTTGGCAGAATATTGCATATTACAAGAATATTTTCATTGTCTTCAACATGGCTTTATCATTCAAACATAAATATGTAACAATTAGCCATCAACATTCACTTTAAACATACCAGAAACGATAATCGGGACTAAATAAAAAAATCATTTAGAAATATAGTACTAAAAATGGATTTACATCAAAAACTAAATCCTTCTTATTGACGCCATAAGCTCTTAAAATCATAAATAACATACTCACGATAACTCATAACTTTTCCCCAGGGCTTGGATGATTAATAGGTTTCCACTCAATGTTGGGATATGCTTCGACATCATTTCGACAAAATCTCCGCGGCTCAACATAGCAAAGACACATTCGTTAACGTAAGCCATGTCCACCTTTAGCTTCAGCGTCTTCTTAAACTTCCCTCTGCGGTACACCGAACTGCTAAAATTATAAACCAAATTGCAATTTTTAAGAAGCAACCCAACTCAAGATTTTTAAATTTAAAAAAGGCACCAACTTGGGTCTCTTAACAGAAACATGGAAACAAATGTAACGATCCAATTTAGTCAAACAAAGATTACTTTAAAATTGTGTTCAATATCATCATCATCATCCTCAATTTTAACAAAGATGAACGTCTCAAGAGCTGCAAAATGAAGAAAAATAGAATAGCACAAATGACAAACTCCGTACAAGAGATATCTTAAAGTTAAGCTTTAGTTAACAAATCGTTCGAACTTGTCGTGTAAAGCTCAAGCATTGAAAATGACTTCACATTCCTTCAAGTATCTTCAAATTCAATGGAATTTATTTGGGTTACACACAATTTATAAAATTGCATCTCTTACGATTTGTCAGATAAATAGTTGGGCTTTCTGTCCTGAACACCATAATAACAGCAGGATTGGACTAATGAGGACAAGACCAGCACCATTGGAGAGAGGAACCTCTTGATCGGTATCACAGAAATTACACTGGTCTGATTTCTTCATTATTAAAGTGGGCAGGGTTATCTAAATTAATTTAAACAAATTACATTATCTTAAAACTATCCCAAAATTTCAGCAGTTTTCCTACAAAAATATTTAAACCAACATTTGTAGGCATTTAAAAAAGAATATTTATAAAATCCTCGATATTTCTGATGCCATTTTACATAATTGTAATACAAATTGAACACTAATTTCAGATTGATACAGTAAAATTTCAAAAAAGTACTTACCAGTTTTATTCCGATGGAAAACTATTACTAATTATAACATTTACACTTGTATTTACACTACTTCTTACTAAATTGTTATTAAATGCAATATAATCTTTTGTTGGCAATTAATACAAATTATTAAAAAGATAATTTGTACAAGTAAGTACACAAAAGGTGGTTGGAGTGTGGTATACAACCATCACCACCACCACACTTTCACCCTTTAACTGGGTAAAATCCTTTGTTCTTTCCAGTTCTTGCCCTCGTCTTAAGTTTTCCTTTGTTTGAATAAGTTGCATTTTTTATATCACTATAGCATAGAAAGCTACAGTCTACTCAATACCCTCACGGAATGTAGTAATCTATTCTTTTGCTGACTGAATAAATTAATCTTGTACAAAACTACTTGGGTGAAAAGTTGGTGTGGGTGGACTTTTAGTATGTCAATCAAGGGCCCACAACAATATTTTTAGTCAATGCATTATGCATGCAGATATTTTAATTTTGCTCAGAGTTCGGTTACATTACCAATTGTACTTTGAATTGTTATGCATAAAAACCACAGTAATGTATGGGAACATTTATAAATTTGCAGGGTTGCCTAAAGTGATTCAGTGACAAAATACAAATGAAAATGGTTTCCAGTTTCTTAGAAAATGCAAAATGAGAAGTTTTCTGTTGCTTTGAATTGATTTCTAAACGCAGCATGCAAAATGATTTTGTCCATTTCGCTTTTGAAAATGCAAAATGTAAAATCCTTTTTTCAAACTGGTTCATCTCAAAATACAAAATGAAAATACCATTTTGTATTTTGCATTTTGCAAAATCATTTTGGGCAACACTGTAAATTTGCTTAGCAGAATAGATTTAATCAGATCAAAAATGCCAAATATCTATGACAATTCTAATGTGGTTTCTGCAAATCATTCATGAATAATCTACTCACAATAATCCATAATAAATCTTTTCCAGCTTATGTATGACTAAAGACGTTGCGACATGTTTTGATACCATTTCGACAACAAATCCACGACTTAAGGACACATTGTTCCAAATTGAACATGTCCACCTTTATTAGCAGCCTCTTCCTCCGCTTCCTTCCGTGTCGTCCCAAACTGTTGAAATTATTTAACATTACATTGTAATATGCACACCCAACCCAATATATGTAATACGTTAAAAATGTTCCCAACAAACCCGAAAATTAAAAAGTTGTACCGACTCGAGTCCCTTGACGGAATCGCAGTCTAAAATGTACTGAAACTCTGGATCCGAGCTGGTCAAATAAAGGCTCACTTTAAAATCGTGTTCGGGATCATTATCATGAGCAGTCTGAAGTAAGATGAGCCTCTCAAGAGCTGCAAAAAGGAGAAGAATAATTGAATAATTAGCACAACCAAGTACGAGAGGTCTACTGCTGTTTGGTACCCTAAAGTTAAAGTCAAACAAAGTCAAAAACAAACCTGACAGGTTTGTTGTAACCTCAAGGGCATCACTCAATTGCGGAAAAGTGTGAAATGCATGATTTACATAAAGTTGTTTAAGGCCAAGCAAAGGAGAAATGGTATCAATTAGCTCACCAAAGCTGTATTCCGGTTCTTCTTTTATTGCATCTCTTCCATTTCTTCCGAATTTCAACAAATTAAGTTCGACAAGATTAGGGAAAATTATAAGGACACATTGCAACATTTGCAGGTCATGCCTTTTGCTTTTAAACGTAAAGGATCGAAGACAATAACAATATGGAACCAGGGGGGGCATCACAGGCCAATGATTTGGAAGTCGCGGTTTGTGCGAGGATATTGTTAATACCTCCAGAGTTGGAAGGTGTTGTAGAAAGTAGCAAATTCCCCCTGTATTAATGTGGTCATAACGGATAAACTCTATTGTTAAGCACCTTAGTGCTGGAAAGGCTTCTGGGAAAACCACATAACTTGCTTCGTCTATTACAGACCATGTAAAAAAGCTCCTCAGCATTATTTCCGTTAATCTGCAACAAAGTGTTTTAGGTACAACCTTATTAGTTTAAAAGTTCAAGAAATACATTTTAATACCGCGGAAAGGATTTCTGCACCGTTCGAGATAGATTTCCCACATGTACAGGCGACTTTAGAGTGATCTTCTTGAGAGACTGAAAATTACTCTCCTCCTTCTTATTCAACGATATAGCGTTCAACATGCCTCCCTCCAATAAATCCTCCTCTGTACCCCCACCGTAATCAATCTCCAGCTCTTCCAACTCACTCCCCGCAGCTAGGATCAATCTTGTGTAAAATGTTTGCAAAACATTTCCCACCTCTTGGGGAAAGTAACTTGCCCATTTATACTTAACCACGAGGCACTGCAGTTTTAGGGAGGGCCATGAAAACTCGCAATTCTTCAACCCTCGCCGTGAGGACAAGTCAATTTCGACATTGCTAAGATATTTTTGAAATACCGTCATCTCTTTTAGATTTAGACAGGAAACACTCAGCAGTTCATGTATCGTGTGCATAAGACGGCAACTCCGGAAGGCAGTATACGCGTCTGCCTTTAGGTGAACTTTTTGCAAATAGTAGCCCCATTCCCGAAGGAAATAATTAGGTCGGCCTAGTAAACAGTGCTTCCAATCTTCCAACTCTAACCGCTTAAATACCCATCCCGGCAGGTTTTCATTACTTGCAAAAGTCAGTTCCTCCAAATTCCTTAAAACATGTTCCAACACCAGTTGCCAGTTGTTATCGTTTGATTTGACAACCACCCAATGTTTGTCCCGTCCTATTATCGCTCTCCTACCTTCGTTACTACAGGTGGTGGAGACGAGACGAAATTGTTTCAAATCATTCAATTCCAAATAACTGCAAATTTCTTCCAGTATCTGCAAATTAATGGAAATGAATGTTATAATTAGAACAACCTCTAAACCAAAGTGAGGTTGAGTAAATTAATTACGTGGTCTGTCCCGAACACGACAAGCACTGCAGGATGAGTTTGGCCATTGTCGGTTTTAGTGGTAGTTTCTTGACTAGAAATCCTTTCCTTATCATCCAAATTAGACAAATCTGTACCACCCTTCATCATCGTTTTGGCAGTGGTGACTGGTAATGGACAGCCCTGTATAAGAATTAATTAAATCATCATTTAAAAGGTGTCTGGAACAATGTCCAAACATTTCAAAACCCTTTTAAATATCTTCTTCACAATCACCAATTACAAATGAATTACAAGATATTTTTCAAGCAAGAGACATATCTGATTTTGATTGGTTTTTTTAACGAAACTTTCTTCTACTTTCTGAGCTGAAGTTTGTTTTGATTAAACATTTTTCACATTTTAAATAGTATTTGCTGTAAAAATTTCAATTCAACAAAAAAAGAGTAAATATGTATATACCTTTTTATGAAGATTGCTGAAAATGTGTTGGAAATGTTTTAAATTAATCCTCCTTTCTGAATCCTTAATTAATTCAACTATAATCTTTTACCAATTTAAATTTATTAGTGCAATATTTATTATAATCCACCCTAGAAAATGACAAGGTGAGGAAATTGCAAAATATTTATGGATTTTGTATCACTCTTCCCTCTTCCTCCTCCTCTCACTCTAGTCTTTGTTCATTCATGACTTTTCATGAATCTGGTTTAGGCATTAATAGTATGTATTTACAAGTGCTATACATTTTTGTCTACTAAATATTATTGGCGAATAATAAATTTGCGCATTGAATTTTCAATGTCAGAATCTCATGTTTCAAGTAATTACTAAAGTCACTAGTAAATATCAAGAAAATAGCAGAATAGCTTAAATTCAACCCTTTTAAATTTACTGTCGCTAGTATACATAGAATGGAGCAATAAATTACTTGACAAATATACAGCAGAAATATTCAGTAGAAACTTCAACATTTATGTATTTGCACTAGTTTTAAATTGTTATTAAATGTAATATAATATTTTGTTGGCAATTAAAACAAATTATTGAAAAGTCAAAAAATGGTTGGTTGTTGGAATGTTTTTTTTCCCATCACTTTCTCCTTCTACCTGGATAAAATCCTTTCAACTTTTTGACCTCGTCTTAAGCTTTCCTTTGTTTGAATGAGTTGACTTTTTTATACCACCAACATGGAAAAGTGTATAGTCTATTCAATACCCTCACGCAATACCTATATAGTAATCTTTTGCTTACTGAATAAATTAACTTTCTGCAAAACTACTTGGATGAACAGTTGAGGAGGGTGGACTTTTAGTATGCCAATCAAGGGCCCGCAACAATATTTTTAATCAATGCAGTATGAATGCAGATATTTTAATTTTGCTCACAGTTTAGTTACTTACATTACTAATTGTGCTTTGAATTGTTTTGCTTAAAATCCACTGTAAAATGTTGGTAGTTGTATAATTTTGCAGTGTTATCTAAAATGGTTCAGTGGCAAGATACAAATGAAAATGGTTTTCCACTTGGATTGAATTACATGTATGCAAAATGAAAATGGTTTTCCTGAAAATGGCATTTTTGGTTCGAAAAACCACCGTTGCAAGGTGTTGGTAATTAACTTAAAACAAAAGCCATTATGGAATTGAAGGATAAAAGTGGAGTTTAGATTCACTCCATGTTTAAGTAACTATCGATACATTTTCCTAGACCACAACACGAATGCAAAACATGTTTAAGCTTTCGAAATACAAAATGCAAAATGGTTTTTCAAACTGGTTCATTTCAAAATACTAAATGAAGATCCATGTTGTATTTTGCAAAATCATTTTGGGGAACACTATAAATTTGCTTGGTAAGATAGATTTAGTCAGATCAAGAATGTCCAAATTCATTAACATTATTAATATAACAATTTGAGGGTTTGTTAAAACTGGCCTAACAACTGTATTAACGAATCTGTTAACTACTTGGGATATCATTACTGCAATAAATTATTCTTTAGCATTGCTTCATCATCCACCTATGAATGTAGGTATATATACATCCGCCATTTGCTTTACGCATAGACATAGTCGTGATTAAATTCATTTAAACTATAACACTGAAATTCCATCTGCAATAAAAAAGGCTAAATCTCTCACATAAGCTCTTATCGCAGGTATAATTGTAAAGTTGCTTAAAAAGCCGCAGAAATTGCGTTATCGCAATCCCAAATGCGTATCTGGGACAATACTTTTTGCTACAGGTTTTACACATAAAAATATTCTCTCGAGTATTGATGATTCTTTGCACAATACGTCATCTCCAGTCCATTCCTAGGTTCCCATATAACGTTAGTGTTGACATTTTCTACGGTAACATCGACAGCAGCAAATCCACGGCTTGTAATAGCAAGGACACACCGTTAGAAACTGTACATGTCCACCTTTATTAGCAGCTTCTTCCTGAACCTCCTTCTGCGTCGTCCCAAACTGTTTAAATTATACATGAAATTGCAATTTTAAAAGATAAATCCAAAATGGTAATCCACTAATGTTATATACGCCAAGAGATTTTAAAACAAACCTTGAAATTTAAAAGTTGAGTCACAAACTTGAGTCTCTTGACGGAATCACAGTTTAAAATGTATTGAAACCCTGGATCCGAGCTGGTCAAATAAAGGCTGACTTTAAAATCGTATTCGGGATCATCATCATCATGAGCAGACTGGACCAAGATGAACTTTTCGAGAGCTGCAAAAAGGAGATGCATATAAGCACACCGAAATTATTACCAGTAGCTTTATAATGGGCACCAAGTTCACCAGTCAGGCTTGTTGTACGCTGAAGAGCATCCACCAATTGTGGAGAGGTGTGAAATGCATGACTGACTTTGAATTCCTTAAGCCTCAAAGGAGAAATGGTGTCAATTAGTTCACCAAAGCTGTACTCTGCTTCACGTATTTCATAATTTGTCCGTCTCTCTTCAGGAGTGTGGCATAGTTCCCAGTTTAGCATCCCAAATCCCAGCAAGTCCAGCATTTCAAGGTTTGGGAAAATTTTAACGACGCACTGCAAAATGCGGAGGTCGAATTCTCTTGTTTTAAAAATAAATGACCTCAGACTTTGACAAATTGGAACCATTGGGCCAATTGGAATTTCAGGCCAATCCTCAACGTAACGCATCATATCACACGAGGAAACCGATAGTACCTCCAGATTTGGAAAGTGTTGCAGAAAGTAGCAAAGTTTCCATTTATACATGTAGTCAAACCCGATTAAATCAATCGTTAAGCACTTTAAAGATGGAAAGGATTCGGGAAACACCCGATAACTTGCTGGGTCCCTCATCGCCCGATCGATCCGTCCATAAATAAAGGTACCCAGTCTGAGTTTTGTTAATCTGTCATAAACAAAGAGATATAACCTTAGTTTAGCAGAACTAATAAATTGCAGAAAATACAACTTTATACTTTGGAAAGCATTCCTGCACCGTGCCAGTAAGGTTTTCAACATTTGCAGGACATCCCAGCGTTATCTCCTTCAGAGACTGAAAATTACTTGGGCCTTTTTTCAGAGATATAGCGTTCAAAAACGCTTCCTCCCCCTCGTGATAGTGACCATAATGAATGTCAATCACTTCTAAAGTACTTCCCGCAGCTATCACTAATTCTGTGTAAAATGTATGTACAACGAAGGCAAAGTTAAGGTGGATGAGGTTTATCCGGAGGCACTTGAGTTTTAGTAAAGGCCACGAAAATTTTAAACCCTCCTCCATTGGCAGTTCCGGTACAAAGTTTAGATATTTTTGAGATACCTCCATCTCATCCAGATTTGGACAGTATTCAGAGAGCAGTTCATGTATCGTTTGCATAAGACGACACGTAGGAAAGGTAGCGTATTCTTCTGCCCTTAAATGAATTTTACTCAAATAGTGACCCCATTCCCGAATAAAGTAGGGTTTGCCTAAAGAGTATTTCCAATCCTCCAAGCGAAGGCGTTTAAATATCCACCCGAGGTATTTTCCATTAAAAGCACAAGGCATTCTTTCCAAAGTTTTCAAGAATTTGTCCAACTCCAGCTGCCAGACATCATCCTTTGATTTGACAACTAGCCAATGTCGATCTAGTTTTATTATCGCTCTCTTTCCTTCATTATTACAGATTCTGGACACGAGGCGAAATTGTTTCAAATCATTCAATCCCAAATAACTGCAAATTTCTTCAAGTATCTGCAAATACAACGAAATTTCATTGGTTTATAAAGCAACCCTTACAAACTATAAAGCTTTACGTTCTCAGTCCTGAAGACGATTAGGACGGCTGGATTAGCGAGGACGATATTAACATTGGTATCATCCTTCCGAGTAATTTCCTCATTGGTATCATCCACATTGGGCAAATCACAATTCATCATTATTCAAGTGGGTTGCGATATCTACTAATTTAAATAAATATTTATTTTAAAGTGTTAGATTGATGGACTGGATTTTAATCAAAATTTCAGTAGTTTTAAAAAACACATTTACAACAATTTGAGAATAATAAAATTATAAAAAACCCACTTACCCAGTTCAATATCAGTTGCGTAGAGATGAAAAACAATTGCAAAATACAATATTCGTTTAAGATTTATATTTTATTGAATTTATATTGTAAATGCACATGTCATTTATTCGAAAAGTCCAGAAATTGTGAAAACATTTGTGGTTCTACTGTTTGCAATGTTTTTTAGCTGTACTTTCACCTCCTATGTACATAATCTATAGCTATATACCCTCAAGCATATGCATGCACCCTCATCCTACACTGGGTTCAGTCCTTTGTTGCTCTTGCCTTGCTCATGAATCTCATATGCATGATTGAACGATTCCTGATGAGTCAACACCAATTATGGACGCATTTGTCTATTTCAACAGGGTAAAAATACCGGGTCCACCTAAGTTGTGATTTGTATTAGTCATCGCCTAAAATTTTAAACTCAACTAAATAAATTATAGATTTCTCAATATTTTTTCCCTTATTCAAGACAAGACTATGTCAAAAAACTAAATCCCTCAAGTTTGCAAAAGTCTCGGACATATTAAATTGTTTACTTTACAGCATTAAAAATATTTCTATAAACTTCAAAATGGCTTTAGGATTTACACATGAATATCATTAAATTCATTACATTAAACTCATGTCATTAAATTATTAAAATTTATAAATTTAGTAGTGGATTAATAAAAACCAAATCTCTCTCATTCATGCCAAAATAATAAAGTATTGCTCGTAAGAATACTAGCGCAATGTATTCTAGATGCTTGAATTTCTATAAATTATCCATGAATCACCTACTTACGCTAATTCATAATATCTTTTGCAATCTATGCAAAATTTAATGCCCAGTGATTAATGCATTGCTGCACTAACTTGCTCATGAACTCATGAATCTCGGATTTTTTTTAGAGTACTTGATTTGCGAAAGATTCGTATTTAGAAATGTGTCTTGACTGAAATTTTAATGAATTGGATTTTGTACATAATTATCAGCTTCTCCTTGCTCATAGTAATAAGCACGGTCACAGTACACTACAGTTAGCCGAAAGTTGGATAAATAAAATATCTGCATTTATTGATTGATTTATTGATATTGTAGTGGTTGGCGTATTTAAGTGTTTTTTGTAGATAATTAGCTTATCTTAATAAGGAAACAGACCTCTTAATTTACTATTTTTGGGAACGTTGTCAGCGTTTTTTATTTCACGGATAATTTTACAGATATGAAAAAATATTTTTTTCATTTTATTCCATTCCTTTCCAATGCGAAAGAATTATCCGTATGAAAACGCTTTTCATTGTTGATAGTGCTATCAAAGTTTTCGAGGAAAAAATAACCTTTTAAAACTGCGACTGCTTTCAATTATGTGTACAAACAATTTTTTGTTCAAACAAATACAAACCCTGCATAAGAATGATTGATGACGCGACTACTTATAGGATCAATTGCTTTAGTGGTAAATAGAAGAAGGAAATGGTGAAAATGGACTAAAAATCTACTGTACAAACTTTACCTGCATATTTTGCAGAGCAATGAGCTGCCAATCTTTTTCTGTTATGGTTAAAAAAGCATTATGCAACTGGGGAGATGTATGAAATGGACGCTGGGGACATGACCTCATGTTTCAGAAATATTTCACATTTCACTACCGTCATTTCAGCCAGATTTGGCAGAATCCCGAACCGCGAAACTAAATAAATTGTTGAAATATTTTTTACCACCACCTTTTTAAACTGCTTTAACACAACGATTTGTTGCATTATATGAATTCCTGAATCTCATGAATTTGATTGGTTTTGTATTGGTAGCGTTCCTTTATGTACTGCGTTTATGATTCAATAAAAACTTTTCTCGTTAATGATCTTTGTATCTGTACGTCTACTTGTACTACTAGTTTTATAATTATGAATCTATTGCACTCTAAACAAACGCAAGAAAAGGCAGCTAAATATAACAACCTAGTATAGTGTTAAGGTGCTACATATGCGTTGCCCTTTACTTTGCATTTATTTCATTTTATTTATTTCCAGAATTTCATGCTACAGGTAATTAACGCTATATTCTAACCTTCAACTGCAAGTATCAAAAAGTAGCTTAACAACCATGGACAAATCTTAAACTAGACTATAGCTAGGACTACGGAAAACCGTCATGCGGACAACCTTGCTCATGTAAAAATATCTAAACTCAACTAGTGTATTATAGTATATTCACCTAAAATTTTGATTGTTGTTAATATATACAGAATATCATAAATTCAAAGGTTCAAAATCTATTGTAGTAAGTAGTAATGAAAATGTGACTGTATTTGGCGGACAATGGAAGGCTTCCTGGAAAACAGAGGAAGCTCGGATGGACGAATAAATAGGGAAGGCGTAGCATACAAAACCCGTAAAAAATCTCAAAATAGTACATATAACCCGTACTCCCCAATTACCCCATATAACATTACAAATCTGACAGCAAAACAAAGCAACCGCTTATAAAGTCGATGACTTGGTTGAGTTGATGCGCTACAGCCAGCATGCCAGCAATAATGGCTCCAACTCTTTTGATTAGCCGAATGAATCACATCTTCCAATGCTCACTTGCTCAAGCTATCTATGATCGCTTGAAAGATGACAATGCTTATCAAATTCAGTCAGTTTATAACATTAAGCCACAATGGGTGTTGAATTTCAAGGATGGAATATACACCACATATTTAAAGTGGGAGACCTGTGTTTATTCCGTAGACACTGTGGAGATGGAAAATGCTACGGTTCTATTTTAGAGATGAACAACTGCAGAGTTTTTAGGATGAATATTGACAAAAATTTTCTGAAGAGACAGTTAGAGGTTAGACACATTATTTCCATCTCATTAACACAATAATGATATGCAAAGCGCAGTAATGTGCAAACAACTTCCAAACCAACACCGATTACTATAGAAGAATATATCGTTTTCAATTTTTCGTCTTCTTGATTTATCCCAAAATCCTCTGATAAATCTCGTTCACTGATTTCCCACACGAGTTTTATCATTTAAATTCGCCATTTCTACATACTGTTCACCCTGAAAGAAAACCTCGCCTTAACTTTACACCACATGAGCTAGTACTGTTGCAGGTTACAGAAAAGCAAAGACATCCTTTCTGGGTGAATGATGGATGCCTTTGCATCATGGGCTCGTCTCTTGACTATTTTGGGATGTCATGAGACGAGAACAAGTAGGTACATTTCTCTATAAGAGAGCGAACTAAGAAAAAGAGACCGGTTCTGGGTCTGAGTCGAGGAGAGTTTTAGGTTACCTTATAAGTTGGCTGTATTTGTAGATTTGTAGCTCGTAAGAAGGATAGAATAAGAAAGGATAGAAAAAAGGAGGTTGTTAGCATCTTGGTGTATTGGTGGGTGTGGCAGAAATATACGGCGCGGCGGTCACTGTCTCCGGCACTAGGAGCCCCCTTTTCAAATAACAGCCGACAAGTGTAAGAGTGAACTTGAGTGCAAGTTAAAGTAAGGCAATTCATAAGTTGAATTTTTACAAATTCTAAACCTTAGTAATTAAAACGCCTGTGTTCAAATTCGGTATGCAAAACGTTTTAGAATGACGTTGGATTGAAATGGCATTAACTATAGTTTCTGCCTCGTCTAACTTTTACTTTCGATCCAGATTTATGTATGAGTGAAGCTGTTCGAATATCATGCGCCTTCATTATTGGGGGGCCCCAAGGGTCCCCACGGGCATGATTGGGAACCCGCATTTTAGATCTGTTCATTGTGTACTTCGTGGTCAATTCTTTCGTATTCGTTAGTATCGTGTAAGGAGTTTTACCGAATCAATGCTCGGCTGGGGCCTGACAACTGTAATCCTAATTCGACTTAATTAACAATCTGAAATTGCTCGGGGTTCTGTTGTAAAAAAAATTCTGCAAGGTGTATGCTACCCTAACGGAAAATCACAATTAAAGATGCATTTCCTACATATAAAACATTTTCTTATGGTGATCAACCAGTTTACCCGTCGTATCCTCTTTGGGGGTATCTTCATTGGTTTTTTTTTCAATTCGACACACATTGTCTTGTTACCATCTCTTAAACGTTAAATCATAAAACTAGTCATTTCTTTATTTGCCCCTGATTGACGCTGCAAGTGTAGGGAATAGTCTTATCAACCAGCAGTGCCCCAGCGACATGGGGCCCTCCGAATAAGGGCTACAGAAACCCCGTTCGGTAACAAACTTTTCCTAGGTATGCATCTGGAAATTTTGGTTTCTGTCATTCAATTTTTTTTCTTTTCCCACTTTGTCCTTATTTAGCATCTGTATTTCGAATAATTTCATATCATAAAATATTTCATCTAAATCTTTATTATTTGGTCCAAGTTTCAGCCGGTTTAATCTCTTTCTATCCCCCTTAACCATTATGTATTCGTTAAAATTAGATTAGTATTTCGAAATTTTAAATTCCAAAATACGGCAAAGCTCCAGGCCATTTTTTTCTTAGACATCAAAACTTGCATGATATACCTATTCAATTCTCTGAAGCTTTGTCCCTCAAGTACTCTATAGCTGCATCTCACTGGTCCTCCTGGTATCATCTACCCTACTTCTACCCAAGTACCCACGACCAAATGATTTGGATTACCTCCATCTCTAAAAAGTGGATTCTTCTCTGCTGACCTGACCTGACCTGCCTACTGGCGGTCTGAGCCACACCCACTTGAGTTGGCTCCTTGCCTTGCCTCTCTAAGGGCCCTATCTCGAGCATTCGAGAGCCCTTGAGGTTGTATTAGTCCAACAAAATATATTTGGTTCATTATTATAATATTCCTTTTTGATTTGTGTTCGCTGCTGCCCTGAGATGACCCGACCTTGCCTCAGCATCCCCGTATACGACTCCGAATCCGACACTGAACATGAAGACTGGGAGGAAGAAGATGACAATGACGAGGAAGACTGGGAGGAGGAAGATGATAATGACGATGACTCGATTACCAGCTCGTCTTGTGAAGATAATCCCTACGCCTACTACTCCCAACCCTAAACCAACCCTTCAATCTTGAAGCGTATAATGGATGACCGCAAACCCGAAATCAACATTTCCACAAATGTAATCATCTTCGAAGGAAAAGAAAATAAGCTCATCACTCCATACATGAATAATGAAGCATGGGATGACAACTCCGCTTTTGGACCAACATGTCACCAGTGTGAGGAAAAGGTCATTTCCTTTCAAAATGCAATGGATTACAATAGCGAAGTATACGCAATATTCTTCAGAGGATACTACACTGATAATGAATGGTATGTTGGGACACTTCAGTGCAGTTATTGCTTCAATTACTATCATCGTTCTCGATGCTCGCTATCCATGTCAGATTCCAACTATTTCAACATTCAACCCTCCAAGCAATGGCCATGCCCAACCTGCATTCCTGAATTTGTTCCTGTGCCAGCTCAGCTTGAATCCTGCAAAATCTACCCACACAAATATTAGGAAACACGATACATCAACGATAAAATTATTGAAAAATTCTTGTTAAAATTAGCTAAAGCGCTTAATTCCCGTCTAATTGAAATTGATAGTTTGATCAATATGTTAGATGACAGAGCGAGCAAAGTAACGTGGTTTATGACTAGATGGTTTGATTTTAAAGTAGGTTAAGCGTTTGTAAATATTGGATGATTTGGTTACGATTAGGAATTTCCCCAGCTACTCATTATAAAAATTAATTTACGACTTCGAAAAGAAATATAAATTACTTCATCAATCAAATTTTTAGGAATCTGTTATTTTTAGTTATTTTTACTTATTTTGCAACTGTGACCTGAGTAGTAACAGGAATGCCACCGCCGCTTGTGGTTATCATGGAGCTTACCATGGAGTGGGTGAAGCTTGGCGCGATGGAATTATCATGATGGGTGCGGTTAAGGTTATCAAAGAAAGAGGATGGGGTTGAAAGGTCGTGGTTATGATGGTGTGGTTGGAGGTTGTTGGTTATTATGAATGGGTTGGTTGGTGTAACTGATTCTTTGTGTTTTAGTATTGTTGGTTTTATTTTTTAACGCAGCCAGACTGGAATTATGGCCAGGAAATGAAAAGTTGAGGAACAAAAGGTCTAAGAACGAAACTCATGTTGGAAAAAGTTTGGTGCATACAATCCAGGTTTCGCAACCGAACAAAAAATTTTTCCACGCAAGAAGGAAATGGATACTGGAACGGGTTTTCTCTGCATCAGGTTTAGTAACGCAACAAAAAATGCTGCTGCTTCTGTTGGTTACCATGCAATAATTAAATTCATATTTTCTGTGGTCAGGTCGATTTATAACTAAAGAAGTTCAAACAGATGTTTCCTGTTGAACAAATCCCTTTAAATACAAGAAATTAGGACTGTTCTTTCAGTTGAAACTGAGCTTTTGGACAGTCAACTTTATTTTATAAAGCAAGAACAGCCAAATCATTAAACATGGACATATTCAGGGAATTGAGAGAAAGGTTTATGGACAGGGTGCATAGCTAGTTCGAGGATAGTGATCGTTTTAATAGTAAATCTATCAAGGAATATCAAAAGTTTATAGACAAGACCAAGCCAAAGGAGTTTGTTTCCAGTTCATATTCTATCCCTTGGTATGCCCCAACCAAGGGATAGAAACAAGCATTAGTGAAAGTGGAAAAGTTTCTAAATCTCCCTCAGTATGAGGCTGCGATAAATCCACTTCGCATGCTCATCATTGGAGGTTCGTAATTTTCTTTAAATGTGTTTTGTTGCGTTGCATTGAGTTTTTTTGAAAATTTAGCTGCCGGTGTTGGGAAAACTTGGCTAATTCAGAGAATTGTGGCGAACTTTACTGCAAACGGTCGGAAATGTCTTGTAACTGGGCCCACTGGTCCGGCATCTCATCTTATTAGTACCAAATGTTAATATATACTTATATAAAATTATTAGTACTCAAAGAATCTTTGACGCAGAGGGACAAACACTGCATTCTGCATTCTCAATCCCGTACCTGAAGGATTGCGACTGGGAGACTCTAGCACAGAAAACGGAACCTAGTGACAGACTACGTGACAAGCTACACGCTTTGGACTTGTTGGTCATTGATGAGGTTTGTAGTGAAGCTGTAATCTTATATATTTTACCAACCAATAAATTTTGATTTTCAACTAGGTCAGCATGCTTGGTGCAGGATTTCTGCATTATATTAATCTGCAGCTGCAAAAGTGCCAATTAAACCCAACTCCTTTCGGGGGAGTTTCACTTATTATGTGCGGGGATATCCCGTCCCAAATTCCTCCAATTGGTGACGTAGCGCTATACAGGAATCCTGATAAACAGAACGACTTTATTGCCCATGGAATTCGATTATACCGAGTCAGAGTCAGATATCATTGTGCTAAAAGAAAATGTTCGCACTCAGTTTTGCGAAGAGCAAATGAAAATCTTGTTTAATCTTCGCCGGAAACAAATTGATGCTGAGGATATAGAAATATGATCCTAACCTAACCTTGACTAAGCGACTTGAGAATCAGTGCTAATGTCATCAATGCACAATTGTCTTCAACCTCAATCATTGTTAGAATGATAAAAACGAGCTCAAAAAACGGGTTTTCATAATAATTATAATTTTCATAATTCAACACGTTATCCGCATGACGCTCTTCAGCAATTTGAGAACAATTTCTTAAGTGAAAAGTGAGACAATTGGCATGTCTGTGGATTAAAGTGTTTTGGAAGTTCTGAAAAGTATCAAAAGTTTTAGTCATGTCTAAAACAATTGATCACAGAGATATCACGAAGCTTGAAGGCTCCAGACATTTTCCCTGTGGAAATTGAATCAGGTGAATCTCTTCTGGGCGTCAGGTATTGAACAAATAGCGTTCGGTAAAGAAAAATACTATGCATCGGAAAGTGATAAGCAGAAGGAGTGGGACATGATCGTGCAGGAATGGGACTAATTCGCCAATGTGTGGACCAGAAGCTAACTAATTACATTTTTTCATGCACCACAACCAAAGATATGTGGAATACTTTGGAACACACTTTTGGAAAGTCTAACAAATAGACCAAGCAACAGTTACTACAGGAGTTTTGCAAAGCTCCTTTGGAGGATAAAACACCTACAGAACTGGTAAGCACTTGACAAAAAATTAGTGGGAAGTAAGGTGCCTTAGGCTGTAAAAGCATAGATAATTTTGCGAATCTGGGGAAAGTTTTGCATGAGCTTGTGCCACCAGTAGGCTTGGCATTGCTTATGCCAAATCCATGGATCTGACTTTCACCGGATTTTCAAACGCGGATGATGGCGGAGACAAGCAAAACTTAAGGTCAACATCGAGGATCATTTTTATGCTAAATTTGTCCCCTTTGTCACGGATTAGCAAGAGGCAGACTCTGATAGCCCAGTCCTATACAGAATCCGAATCTGTTGCATTCGCCTCTGCTAATACACTCTACAGTATTAGACTTCTACAGTAGTACAGTAGTACACTCTACTCTACAGTTCCTTTACAGTACACTCCACCCATTAAACCAACTCCCTATTGCGTTTCCTGAATAAAAACAACGAATTGGCGTAGTAAAAGATATGCCTATTCTTTGGCATAAGTACACATAAACACCCGCACAGAATAGAAACCGATTTACAACCGGTAACATTTCTGAAATAATAAAACACCTAACAAATTGGCGACCTACATCCCAGCTACACCTTGATCTTTTTCTTCTTTTTTCGATAGCTTTACTTTTCGGAGGGAGTGGGTAAGTGAGTTAAAGTGACAACTCCTGTGTGTGTGGCCATCGATAACAAAGCTGTAAGTTCTTTTTCGTCTAAAACTTTTAGGAAGATGCAACAGCACATTTCCGACAAGGGTTACCGAAATTCTTACTAACCATAGTAGTGTAGAATAAACACAGTATACTTAGGAATCCTTTGATCTAATGCTACAGACCTGCAAAGTTATCTACAAATGGCCGGATAATGCAATCCTATCTAAAGAAAATGGATGTCCAGTAGCCATCAATGTCAAAAATTCACAGATGCATGACTGTGACTTATCGCCCAACAAGACTGCATGGAAGGAGGTCAAAACCACAGCTTGAACTCATACTTCGCCGTAGATCACTGCTATGAAAAGGGACTGAGGGACGCGGAGGGGTTCATCGAAGTCAAACCCTATCACGGTACTCTGCACATCTATTGCTCGGGATTTGAGATCACGATTGACAATGTCACCAACGATTGCCCGAAGAAAGTTTTTGTCCTACCCATTGGAGCCAGGTTCAAAATAAATAGCCAGGAATTCATAGGAGCTACCGTAAGCGTGGAAGACCGGAAGCGACCTGATCCACTGTTTAAGATGAGACCAAATGCTTACCTGAAACCCAGGGTAAACCACGATGAGCTGATGAAGGACCCCGTGCTCAACCACAGGTTTGTATTTAGCAAGGGAGGGCTTCCTTTCCCAAACCATGGTGATCATACCATGCTATACATCATCATAACCGCCTTTTCACCTTTATTGGATTTCTACTGGTGATTGTTGCAAAATGCTATTTTAACCACAAAAGCATCAAGGTTAAGATAGTGACCCATACTCGTTCAGCTAAACGAGAAGCAACGCTCCCACACATTTCATTTAAATTGTTTAATTTGATAGTTTTAATCCATTTGTCAGTTTTTGGGGAGTGGACAGGCATCGGATGAAAAAACTCAAAATTTATATAAAGTAGCTTAAAGTACTTGGAAACTAATATTGTTAAAGGAGATCTTTTAATTGAAATTAGGAGGTACTGATAGAACATTGTCAAGCTGTGTAGGACATCAGTGTGATGAATGATTTGTTGTGTGTTAGACGGATGAGAAAGTTGCATCATCTTCGTTGGGTGTCCAGCAAGGGATTCAATTACGCAGCCGATTTGTTGAGGTCATAAAAAATTGGCCATTCGTCCGTTCCGGGAATTAAATTGCCAGCTAGAGATAGACAGCTTCAGTGTGTTTCAATTACAATATTTGATATTTTTCCTGCTAATTAGTGTAGACGGGGAACAAAACAGCACTTCACTTTGAATGGAAGGACTGTGTCAAAAATGACTTGGTAATCATGAGTAATATTCTTCAGACTTCAGGCAACTACACAGTTCAAAATCTTTACGACACTTTCGTAGCAAAATATCCGGGGCATCTACTGCTAAAACCGCATCCATCCATAGAAACTAAACCACAGGGTGCTGAATTGTTATTTTTTAGCAAAACACATCAAAACAGACAGATACTCAGGTCGTTAACTTGATTAACAATGTTGAAATATCCTCTGCCGTGTGAAATGAGGCACGCGCAGGGTCCCATTGTTCTTCGAATGGAAAACCGTTGAATATAAATTGAACGTTTGCATTGGACAGTTTCTGATTCAGAATTTAGTGCTTAAAATCACACAAAATATCGCATCCCTATCCGGCTTGGACCCACTCTTTCTTGGACATTGAAAAAACTACGTCACTGCCCCAGTTCTCCTAGACTATTCATTCAATATATCCAACGTTCTGCTGTAATTCTAAACCGAAATAAATACTCGGTCCCAAACAGACTTCATTTACGATTCAGGAGTTGGTGCTTCCACACCCGACTAGAATCGACCTAAAGCTACGAATTCTTAACTTTGAACATTGTTGTGAATTCCTAGGAGATATTGTGCCTGTTGCAATGTTTAGCAAAACTAAGGTACACGATTTAATTCCTGTCATTGCTCGTCGTGGTGAAAGGGTTGGAGATTATCCAAAGTTCTACTCCACACAACACGAATACACGCTTCGAGATGGGGATATGTGGTTTTGTAGACCAGACCAGCTTCCAGGTCATCGAGAAGTGACCTTCCGACTAGCGAACGATTACGGTTCAGTGCAGCGTCAAGCCAGAGTAATTGGCAATCATCGCCAGTATTTGGAGTTGGATGTTGGATGAGCAACTGCAGGAATTGAAAACAGAGGAAGAAAGTGAGGCAAGTAGTGTCGCAATACTTCCGATAAGGTAATTAAAACTGTTCTTTGAAAATAGCTAACAGTATCTCAAAAGCAGATATTTCTGAAATTCATCCACGTTCTCCCCAACGGCGGATTTGCTACCTATTCATGTGAACAGGTAATTATTTTTGATAATTAATATTACTTACCTGCGTAAAAAAATAAGTGAACGTTCTTTATGCATTCTCCCGTTCCCCTGGGCTTGGGGTTCAGACACCTGTGAATCTACTGCAGTCCATATTCATCGGACTCCAGCTTTGGAGACAGTGGGGTCATAGCTTCTCTCCATTTCGACAAAAAAAACGTTCCCCCAATTTCTGGTTAGGAATTAACAATAAGAACTCTGTTTAAATTTACATTTGATTGATATGTGTGAAAAAAATGTCTACGAATTGAAGTTGCAAGGCATGGCTCTCGAGTCTGCTTTGTTGTCAGCAAGCAAAGAAATGCTTCGTTTAAAACCTTAAACAAAAAACTATTACTTAATGTCACAAATTACAAGGAAGCGAATAATCGCTTAATAGAGTGTTTAACTAGTAATAGGAATACAGGTACGTTATGTAGGTACGTTAGCAGAATTAACAAACTCGTTGCTCAAATTCGTCCCATGGATCAGAAATGTACAGAAGTTACTCAACTTCTAAAGTTTGTCTCTCATGAACTGACAACTTTGAACTGTGTTGAGAACCTGCAAAAGAAAGCAGTAAAAAAGAAAAGATATTTTCATACATCAAAGGCTGAAGACTGGAATGTTGTAAATAATATTGTATTGCCCCAAGTTGATGTATTCGTATAAAAATGTTGGTCTCTCAAATTAGAATAAGCTACACACATTGCACAGATGTTACTCAAGTCGAGTGTATATCATAATCGATAATCGGTCAATACCAATGACAAGGTTGTGCAAGGATGCAAGATATCGATTACCCATGTACTTATGTGTTAGCCATGTTGCGAGGATTGGTGATAGTGGCCAACACAAAGTACACATTTGGGTCTGAGTTTTTAGAGTCAACCTTACACCATAAATCTGGAAATAGTACGAAGCTGCGGAAATGTGTAAACAAAAGAGTCAGTCTTTGATATGTATGAACTTGCAACACGGCAAAAACAGCCGATAAATGACTCGATTTGTTTACGATCTTATTTAGAAAGTGCAATTGTATCTATTGAACATTCGGTGCATCCAATGCAATGCACACTAAACTATACTACACTAAATACACTACAGTATGTCACTATTGTTTTATTTTTTTGAGAGCTATTATCAATATTTGTCTATCATCAATATGTTTCAACAATTTGTTAGACATTTAGACATAATCTATACTATTATTTTCAAATGTCCGTCCGTCTGTCTGTCTGTCTGTCTGTCTGTCCGGAACGCTACAAAAATTCTAATCAGCCAGCATGCGCCATCTACCAGTGGAAGGTGAACAATCACTTCATTATTCTCCGGTAGATGGCGCACACTGGTCAACGGGGGGATTGCTGGGGTAACGAAGAGATAGCAGGGCGTGGGTAGCGGGAGGAACGCGGGGTAGAGGGGCGGTGTGGTTTTGTTTTGAAACTTTGGTACATTTTTTATTATCACACTGTTGCGAGGATGGACTTGCTTAAAGCAAGCAAGTCCATCACTCAAAGACTTGGCAGAGACGCTTTCATCTATTCTTGGACTGCTGGGCGTAAGCCAAGCAGTCCGAGAAGGGGATGAGAGCGTCCAGCCAGAGTCATTCGGATTGCAGCTTTGGTTAGGATAAGTAAGCCGTAAAAGTAGATTAGATAATAGCAAGTAAGTGAGTGAGAAAAGTGAGACAAGAGTGAATAAAAGAGGAAGAGAAAAAGAACTGTTGGTGTTTCGTGTTTTGTGTTCTCAAGCATATCTTTAAGGGGAAAGCACAAGAATATAAGTGACCCCCGCGACAACACATTACTTAGCAATGATTACTGAATTATGTGTCCGAGTGTGACTAAAATTTTAACCAGGGGGGTAGTTGGAGAAAGCGGAAGTAAGTAATGCTCAGTTTATCCAACTTCATAAGTCAAATTAGAAGTAAAACATGGTAAATGAGATTTATAATCAGTTCTGGAAAGAGGATTTAGAAGTGTCGGGGGGAAATACATCGAGAGAGGGAAGTATTTATTAATGAGTTTTCGTTATTGATCAGTTACGGAAGTTGTTATATTATCCACAATATGTCGCGATCCATGCACGTAACCAATAGAAATACAATGTGACATAGGCGTTAGTCATAATAAGGCATAGGTAGATTATTGTCCATCGCATGATCCAAGGTGAACATGCCAATAAATTAGCTCCCATGATATAGCCGCATGGCGGATTAACAAAGATGACCAGTATGTTAATCAGTGATGACAATTGCCGACACAACAACAAAGTCGTAAGACAAGATCACATAGGCTAAGTAAGATTAGTAAGACGCAGGATGTCCAATGTTATTATAGCACTTAGTAAGTTTATTTAAGTGGTGCTGCGACGCCCGGATAGTTAGTTGTTTCTTGAGTGTTGAGCTTGAATGTTCTAAATAAATTGCTCTTCCCCAAATTACAAATCGCGTTTCTCCACTAAGCACTTTCTCCTGCCCATGACTTTCTCCATCATCATACTTATACTTTCACCACATCGAACCATAATAAAAACTAGCTTAACAATATGTTATTGATAGGTTACTCTTTTATCATTTAAGTTCTTCGTCTGGCAATGCTGTACCACAACACACATACACGCCTGCAGAATGAAACTTTGAAAAAATAGCATTGTCACAGTTGAGCCTCATGAAGCCAATAATATTGCGAAACGCGTCGTTCAGCTGAACAATATACGTCAATTTAATTAAAAGTTCAGCAATAAAAAAAATTAAAAAAAATAATACAATGGGATTATTCATTACAGTTTGTCTGAAGTGATTTGTAAAATAAATATTTATAAAAATGAAATGCGATTTGCGTTGTACCCGTACAAATGATTTCCACAGTTATTATTGTGAGGAATGCAAATGCATTGTGGACTGTCATAAGTGTATATTTTTACGGTAATTTAGCCACAAAGAGGGCTATACTGAATCAGTTGAGGTACACTGTTGTAATTGAATTAGTGCGGATAATGCAAGATATGCATTACCTGTGTACATGTTAGGAATGGTGCGAGGATTAGTGAAAGTGAAAAATACAAAGTTCACATTTGACTCTGATTTCTTATACCATAATCAGAGTCAAAATTATACCATAAATCTGGTATTAGCACGTGTTTGTGGCAATGTGGAAATAAAAACATCAGTCATTCACATTCGACTAGTGACTTTAGTCAGTCAATTGGCACATTTGGCAGGTGGGATGTGTTTCACACCTATGAATTTGTAATGCTACAACAAGAGCATTTGTATGACTCGGTTTGTTTGTGTAATTATTTACAATGTGTAATTATATCAATTGAACATTCGGTTTATCCAGTGACAGTTTTTGAAACAAGTCAAAATGTAGTGGGGATTGAATTTTCTTGCTTTAAATGCGGGAGAAAGTACAATAGATGGGAAAGAACTGGAAATGGACAATTTCGGATTAAGTTCCACGAAATACCTCAATGTGTTTTTTGTGAAGATCAAAACGAGCCGTGTTATCAATGCGCTTGTTGTACGTATAGGTACGAAAATCCGGATTTCAGTAATAACCTAATCATACACGAGTACTCTAGACCACGCAAACAACGCCATACATCCGTTCCGGTGGACAGCCCAATTTAATGTTATGAAACACACCTCCAAAAAGGTATATTTAAAAAAGCTCAATTTTATACAATGTGTGTGCGAAAAAGTATATAAATATATAAGTATATAAAATATACTTATATATTATATATAAAATATACTTTATATATTATGAGTATATAATATATAAAGTATATAAAAGTATTCAAAAAAATACGAAAAAGTGTGCGATTAGATATTTATAGGAGGGGTATAACTAATCGTATTGGTAGTGGGTACAAGTGTGCTTAAAGTATTGACAGGAGGTGATGGAGGTTGTGAGATTGTAATTTCGTTGGAAAATGAGACATAGGGTTCCAGACAGTGCAGTTGGAGTTTGGGAGAATTATGTCATTTACATACTTTGTGTAAGGTGATAACATTGATAGGGTAATTGAGCTAAAACATTGTATAAGTGAAATGGAAAAGAGAGAAAGTGAATCTATAGATATGTTATGGAGGGTGTGTGTGTGTGTATATGTAAAATTTGTAACTGTGTAAAAGGGGGTAGATGCTACCCTTCCCGAGAAGAATACGTGTCAGAGAAGTGTTATAATTTGGATTGGTGGTTGTATAAGATGAGGACGGAAGGTGATATACACCAGTAATTTACCGGTAAGCGAAAACTATTTACTAGTATGAAATGAGAATAATAGTCAGCGCCAAGCGATATAAGATGAATCGAAGAGAGTATTGATAGAATTGAGGATAATGCCGGTACTGATGTTGTGTATCCACAGATGGCGCTGTCGAAACAATTCGATGGTACCGCCTATCGGAGGTTGCCGATCGTGGAGATTCCTTTTGCAGTGTTGCACGATGTACCTCTTTGGGACGTGGTACGGAAAACCAGGACAATTCTGAAAGAAAAGGATCTCAAGGTGCCGGGGTTTATTCTGCGGACTACATTTATCGTTGAGGATGTCGCGGTTTGTTTGGTCGGTGGCGGACAATTCTCAAATTCTGCCGTTGGAAAGGGAAAGTTCCCGATTCAGTATGTGGGTACCTCCTTTTTTTAGGAGAAGAGATAGTGGAGTGTTGGTGAAGCAGGAGTTTGATCTGGGTAAGAAGGAGGGTCCTGGGCGAAGGGTGCCTATTCACTATAGTTATCAAGAATTGGCGGGTGATATCATAGTGCACGAAAGTGGAAAGGAGGGGAAGATTTGGACTGATGAAGAATTGGATTATTTGGTTGAGAAGACTGTCCCGAGTTGTGTGGGGGCGATGTCATTTGGAGAAAAAATTATATATCGTATAGATTTGGCTAAATTGGGGAAGGCAGCGTTCAGCTAGATCAAGAGTCCTTTGGATTGTGCTGGCGATTTGGTTTCAAAAGTAGGCGAAAAGGATATACCGGACTGGATATGTACACTCGCAAATGATAGTCACACTTTCATGGCTGAAGCCGGTACGACAACCCAGCTTCACACGTATCCCCATTCCCTCATGATGATAACTTTTCAGCTGAAGGGACAAAAATTGTGGATAATGTTGGAGAACGGTGTGTGGCCGATGAAAATAAAGGGAAGCGTTTGTCATTTCTGTTAGTTCTGTTGGTTTGCAGGAACTATGCTGTAGTGGGCGCGGCAAAAGGGTTAAAAGAACCATTTAGGGACTTGAAGAAGAGGGTACGGGAATGTCCACGCGTTGCGCATGACCTGGAATGGTTGACAACGCACATGAAATTGCGAGAGTTGGGGATTCCTTTTTCACCTCGAGGTAGCTGAACCGGGTGAGTGTGGAGATCCGTCTTAAAATGTCTCGATGGTGAAATGGTTTATGATTCTTAGGCGAGTTTGTCATAATGTTTGAGGATATTCCCCATGAAGTGGTGAATTGTACTGGTTTCATCTCTTTTAATAAACAAACTGCTCCGAGTGGTAGGCCCACTACTAAACGGTTGAAATGTACCTGTGGGGAGCATGTGGAGGGGATTGAAAAACCCTTGAAACGTTGTCGGCAGAGATTGTATGATTATTTCCTGAATAATGAGATATCGGATGGTGAGCACCCTCAGTTGGAGAATCTTGAGTTGAGGATCGATGTGATTTGGGATAAGTGGGGGTCGGGTAGGTCGGCCTTTAGCGCGGTTGGTACTGATGATTTCATTTCGCCTGCTGTTGTGGTACCCCACGGTCAGTGTTATGACGTGGGAAGAGCTGGAGGTTTGATGTTGAAATGTTTGTTGGATGTTTTGTGCAGGGACTTTGGATCCTGGGGTGGCGGCTATTGGTCAACTGGAGGTGGTTGGGTCTTCCGAAATATCAGAGGGGAAGGTGTATTGTTGTTTTGTGTGTGGATTGCAGACCCCTCTGTTTAATTATTATAAAATCTATTTGCAAGTGCATCGTAGTGAAAGGAAGTTGGTCTGTAGTGTTTGTAGAAGAGTTTGTAACAGTATGACCAAGTTGAAACGTCATTGCAAGAGGGTGCATAAACATGTATAGTTCAGTATGGTGTGGTGAAATCCTCCGGATTTGGTTCTAATATAGTAACGTGAAGAGATAGGATGGTGAGATTGAGGTGGTCAAGGAAGTAGCAATTGAAGAAGGACCGCCGTATAGACGGGCCTTGGGTGACTGGTTGAGTAGATATTGGACAAGCTATGTGCGGTGTGTCCAGTGCAAAGGGGAGCAATCAGGGATTAAAGAAGAGATGAAAACAAAGTTGATGGGTGACCCCGTGGTAGTGATTGGGTTGGAAAAAGTGTGTAGCGTATAGAAGGGTATAGGGAGAGATATTGTGTATATAGTAGAATGTTGTTGCACTCTTGGGTGGTTTGTTTAAAAAAATGCGAATTTTTATGTCTGGAGAACTGGATATTGTTGCGAACACTAATTTTTGATAACTAGGTCTTGATAAGTCATATGATAATTTGGTAGGGTATCCAAGGTGATAAATATGAGTGCCACTGATTATCCAGCCAGTGAGGCTTTTGGTGTAAAGGTGAAATAGTAGTTTGGTTGTGGTGTATCAGTTTCTTTGCAAAATGTGGGGGTATGGGTTGTTAATGTGGGTGGCGATGGTGGGGGCGACTTCACCCGGAGGTGATAGAGGTAAGGGAGTGCCAGTGCCTGGGAATATGGTATAATTGTGTATTGTTAAAAATTATTAAATGAGATGGTTCGGAGACAGGCTATCCCCAAAGTAAGGAAGTGGCTTATGATGAAGGGTCGGTGGAGAGTGAGGACGGAGTTGTGGGGGCCGGGGTCTAAGATATCTGTCGGCCGTGGAGATACACGCCTTGTTAGTCCGAAATGTGAAATGTGAAATGTGACTGAGATGTGAAACTGTTTAAAATTCAGGAATCACCTCCCCAGAAGTAAGAGGCAAGGGGTGTATAAGAATAAACATCTTTCAATATCTTAACCTCAGTAAGAAGAATGCAAGAAGGTGAAATATAGTATATTAGTACTTTTGATAAATAAGTTAACCACTAGGCTTGAATAATATATAGCACATTACAGTTAGAATAATACGCAGACTGGGAATATGCGGAGATCTGAAATCACAAATTGTGATTTTACCTGCAAACGTACTAGTGAATTATATAGCTATTATTGTGACAACTGCAAGTGCATGGTATATTGTCATAAGAGAATATGTTTACGGTTATTTCACTACCAAGAGGGATACAGTTGATCCGTAAGCATCACGTGCCATATTTGTTATAAACAACTTCATTTCAATTTTGATGAAAAAATCTTTCTGGGTAGTGAAAGCCAAATTGATCTTAATATCATATCCGATAATATTGCTGTTAAACGTTGTAGAATTAAAGGACATAATGAATATAGGTTAAGGTATAAGAAAATAAACCGTTGTATACGGTGAAAAAAGCTCGCCCGTAAAATCAATTGCTTCAGAATTTCAGAACTAAATTTTTTAAGTATTACACCATTACGTATTCCCTTTTTTGGTGCAAAAAAGACGGGGGGAAAAGTGTCTTTTTTATTCGGTGCCCAAATGCTGTGAAAAAAGGCAAAAAAAACAAATTTTCATGATTTTTTTTGGTGCAGAAAAGACGGGGGGAAAAGTGTCTTTTTTATTCGGTGCACAAATGCAGTCTATTCCCTCGTCTATTCTGCACTAAAAATTAGACACACTAGCTCGGGCTAATTTATTATGTTAAAGACAGTATTAATTTTCTCAAGTTATGAAGCGCTGACATTACAAGAATGCAATTTTGATGACAAAATTAAAGCTAAAATAGTTTTGAAGCTGAATATTCCTAATTATAATTTTGACAACTTATGAAGCGCTAACACCGTAACTTATCAGTTCT